>PVIW01003638.1:0-160098 GCA_004026585.1 Noctilio leporinus | reverse complement strand
CAAATATATGAATACAGTGAATAGGCCTTCAGTGGTCAGGGGGAAAGGAGTTGGGGGGAAGGGGGAGGCAGAGGCAAGAAAGGGGAGCAGCTTAGACAAGAACCTAGTATAAGGGAACCATGGACATGGACAACGGGTGGGATTGACTTTGGGGGGAATGGGTGGGTGGGGAGGGGACGGAGGGGAGCAAAAAAAGGATGGATATAATACAACAACAATAATAAGTAAATAGAAAAAAAAAAGAGTAAGACATGGGATAAGGCTACAACAATGTAGGTGATGTTAGCCCCAAGGAGAGCTGGTCAGTAAGGCATTGTGACCATGGAGACATTAAAGGAGAAAATCATGGAATCAAAACATAAAGCTACGCAGAGGAGGTGGGGCCAAAAGTACAGAGCTGAGACTCAAGGAGAAAGTTGCTTTGGGAGTTATCCTTTGAAGTAGTGGGTCAAGGTCTAATGTCTGATTCAGGACTGAAGTGGGAATCTCATAATTTTTACAGTGTAAGCCATGGAAGCCACCATCTGCAAAAATGATATAATTCTAAATTCTACCAGAGTAGAGGTGAACTCAAAAAAGAGGCTGGTGATAAGGGTAATAATTCACTGCTTGCATCAGAAACTGGAGAAAAAGGTGCCCTATGAGTGAAAAACAAGAGGAAGGCACAAGAATTGGGGGAAGGGGACTGACACTTACCATTTTTTGTTTCAAATCCAGAAGATTTTGAAAGAAACTGAAATTATCCCACAGGACTATAGAGCAAACTTCAGAGAATCCCTTTGGAATCAATTAGTGCCTACAAATATTTATCTAAGAAGTCACTCAAAGATATTTGACAGGTAAATACTTGGATTCAGTGAGGTCCAATAACACAGCCCTGTAAACAGCATGTGTTTGTGTTTGGCTTTTTTTTATTTTTAAAGCTATTACTGTATCTTTAAGCATTTGACAAATGAATGAAAATGGTATCATCGAGCTAAAATATTCTGACCTCCTGCAATTGCTCTTCTAACTACCCAGTTCAGCTCAATACTTAGAACAATGGAATAACTAATGAGTCCAAGTTACATTAAAATCTAATTTTCAATGAAGTGGAGATGACTATTAAAGTCATACTGACTCTTTCATGGGGAAAACTAATAATTATAGCATATCTACTATGAGTCAAATATTTCATGTATGTTTCTCCTAAAATCTTCCCAACACCCAATGAAGTAGACGTTATTTCCATTTTACTGATTGGAATATTGAGGCTGAGTTTAGAGGCACAGTCAAGAACTGACTGAACATATACCCAAAGCAACTGAAATCAGGATCTCATAGTGATATCTGCACCCCATGTTCACTGCAGCATTCTTCACAACACCTAAAATATTGCAACAACCTAAGTGTTCATCAAAGATGAGTGGATAAAGAAAGTGTGTTAGGTAGCCCTGGCTGGTGGCACAGTGGATAAGGCACCGACCGGCCTGCGAACCCAAAGGTTGCTGGCTCAATTCCCAGCCAGGGCAAACATAACCAGGTTGCAAGCCAGGTCTCTAGCCAGGTCCGTGGCTGGAGGCAGGTGAAAGGCAACCATACACTGATGTCTCTCTCCCTCTCTCCCTCCCCCTCTCTCTAAAAATAATAAATAAAATAGATAAAGAAATAAAGTAAAATAGAAAGAAAAAGAAAATGTTTTACGCATACACGTGGAGTATTATTTGGCCAAGAGAAAAGAAATTCTGCAATTTGGGACGATTTGAATGAAACTTGAGGGCATTATACTGCCTAAAATAATTCAGAAAGAGAAATACAAATATAAAATCTAAATAAGCCAAACTCAGAGAAATGGAGGGCACAGTGGTGGTTACCAGGGGCTAGGGGATGGGGATATTGTGCAAAAGGGTACAAACTTCCACTTATAAGATTAACAAGTTTCGGGGCTATATCAGCATAGTGATTATAACAATAATAACAATAATTAATACGATAAGAAAGTAGACCTTACATGCCCTTATCATAAAAAGAAATGGTAACTATTTGACAGGATGCAAGCATTTCCTCACATATGGCAGTAATCATTTTGTAATATATAAATGCATTAAATTAAAACCTTAAACTTACACAATGTTATATGTCAATTACATCTCAATGAAGCTGGAGGATACAAAGAATTGAGCCTAAGATTGCTGACTCCAAAGCATGTCCCCTTTCCACAAGGGGACAAAGTAAGAATCACCTCCAGAAGAATACCAGAATTCTTAGAGATGGTTTAATCATCTATGTTGTTCCTGAAGGACTCGAATAATAACTCACATCAAATAAAATGCCTTTTAAAGCACTGATTTAGCATTTAGTGGGAAAGTAAGCTCTACCGATTTATACAGGTAGAGCTACTGGTATAAATCGGTCTATACTGATTTATAAGAATTTAAGGAAATAAAAAGTCATATTTAATAGGCAGTAAGCACCTCTGAAAGATCTATATGTATTGCACACACTTACTAATTATAGTTCATAGATAACTAATAGGTTCTTTTATAAGCCCAGTAGATGTTGACCTATTATAATGGTTTGTCAAATGTATTCATTCCCAAGATTCCCTGATGGATATGGTAACTATTAAAACTACCAACATAAATGCAGCCAAATTAAAGCACGCCATTTTGTAATATTTATGGCCATATGTTTTGTAATGCACGTGGGATTGGATAACATGTAAACCTTGGCTGCTTTCAGAAACAAAAAATAGCTTCTAACATAGCAACTCAAATCTAACAATGGTTTACTAGAGTACTTGAATCAATTAGTATATAAATAAGCACTCCAATAGGAATGAATTCAATTGTTACAATGAAGTCTTAAATAAAAAGTGGGGCCTTTACAACAGACACTGTCTATTCTGAAGCTATTGAGAACATGTATTAATTTAAATTATGGCTCAAAGGATAATATTTAAGAAACTGATCTCCCTCCATGATGACAGATCACACCCTAGAGCTGTGCAAGACCCTGAGCTGTCCTTCAGCTCCAGCCAACAAAAATATCAGCAATAACGACTACACGAGTTCCACCTGCAACACAGCCTAAATTAAGGTAAATAAGGCATTCATGCAAGAAATTAACACATGGCACAAAGTAATACTGAGCTCCAGGGTAAAATTCAGTCTTGTGTCACAGTCAAAATCAAAGAATATAACTTAGAAATGAACTCCCTAAACAGCATCTCATTAGTATAATTCAGGACTTTACTCCAGGGACAAATAGTTTTACAATATTTATTTTAATCTTATTTTATCATGCTCTTAAAGGAATTTTGCACTGTCTAGAACTACTGTACATGCAGAAAACCTCTATCAGTGGTTTCCAGTTAGTTATTAAGTCTCATTCAAGTTATGTCTTTTTCTATTAATATTAGTTTTTATTTTGGTTATTCCTATTGCACTGATTAAAAAGTAAATAAACAGCCTTGGTTAGTGTGGTTCAGTGGATTGAGTACTGGCCTGTGAACTCAAGGGTCGTTGGTTCAATTCCCAGTCAGGACACATACCCAGATTGCAAGCCAGATCTCCAGCCAGGTCCTCAGCTGGAGGCAGGTGAAAAGCGACCATACATTTATGTTTCTCCCCATTTCTTCCTCCCTCCCTTTTCCTCTCTCTAAAAATAATGAAAACAACCTTTTTTAAAATTAAAAAATTAAAGTAAATAAACATGGTTTTCCAATAAGCTCCAATAAGTTTTATTTCACATCATAAACAAAAAGATAATTTTTCATATAGTATTTAGTAACAAATTTCAGTGTAACCATGGGAGCAATTATTCCAAGAAATCATCAGGAACATGTAAAAAAAAAGTGATCTAATTTTTATATACACCCATAAAATGATGATGTTAGCAAAAGTCAACTAGCTGTTTTATGGTGGACATCTCACTCAGATGCTTTGGGGCTGGTGTGCAGAACCACAGAGTAAAGAGAAGTCAAATTAAGGTGAAGCCCAAAGATGGGCGTGGGGACAAACAGGTGGCCCATGGCAACAGTGCATAGGCGTGTGCCCACAACATGACAGAAAGAAGAAAATCACAAGCGAACCTTTCACAGTATTTCTTATCCAGACTCCTTTCTGAACTCCAAAGCAGAGTAAGAAATGCCTGGAGATGGTGTTCCCAGAACTTCAGTAGCAGCAGAGTAGATCAAATAAGCATTCTGCTTAATGCTGCCGTGCTAATTTTAATAATGTTTGCCTCTGAAATACCTTCCCCAAAAAACTATCATTTATAATTGAAGGGCAGATAAAGTATTTCCCAGACAAGGCAAAACTAAGGGAATTCATCATCACCAAGCCATTATCATATGAAATGCTAAAGTGAATCAAATAAGAAAAAAGATCAAAACAATGAACATTAAAATGGCAATTAATTCACAACTATCCATAATTGAATCCAAATGACAAACTAAGCAAACATGCAAAACAGGAACAGAATCATAGA
Source organism: Noctilio leporinus (assembly GCA_004026585.1). Lineage (NCBI taxonomy): Eukaryota > Metazoa > Chordata > Mammalia > Chiroptera > Noctilionidae > Noctilio > Noctilio leporinus. Next base: position 155,628 of record PVIW01003638.1, on the reverse strand, counting down.
TATGAATATCATTTGGAGGGATATCAGCTCCCAATGGAGGGTAGAGGGGGAAAATGGGGGAAAAGGTGCACGGATTAAGAAGCATAAATTGGTAGGTACAAAATAGGAAGATGTTAAGAAGAGTACAAGTAATGGAGTAGCCAAAGAACTTATATGTATGACCCATGGGGATTGCTAGAGGGAATGAGGGTACCAGGTGGGGAGAAAAGACAAAAAACATTGGGACATCCATAATAATATAATCACTAAAATATATTTTTAAAAACTATACATGTATAAATGTAATTGGTAGAGTTCACAGCTTATGTGAATGTTTCTTGTGCTTTAACTGTTTTTGCATGATCTCAGCCAGTGGTAGTGAACCTGACTGAAGATCATGTTTGGTCCATAAGCACCAGGCTGCTTACATCCTCAGCTGGTAGCTCTCTCCAATTTGGTCCTGGGGGCAATATTTTCATCAGTGTACATTTCTCCCACTATTGTGTCTTTCTCTAAAGTCCTGTTAAACAGTTCTGGCCCATCATGACTGACAAACATAGGCTAGATTTGCTAGCAGAAAACAAAGGAAATGCATACCACTGGCTGTCTATATGACTTAGGATGGCTCCAGGTTCATTCAGAAAATGGCTGAGGAAATATTAGGTAAAGAGCTTCAGGCATTCATGATCTCTGGCATTACAAAAGTGCCCCCTGCCCCCCCTCCCGCCAATGTTGACCCCACTGGAGCCAGGAAGGCTGCAGAAACACTTGCATCAGGGGTACCTGAAATTTACTGCCACTGGAGGAATCCTGACTGGGGAACCAGAGAACACCAGAATCGGATATTAAACATAAATTTTCCTGGGAACTAGGCCAGACTTTTCAAGCTATAAGACCTGAACTATTACTGGGTCACAAAATGAGTATGCAGATCAAGACCTTTTTTCCCATGCAATAATAGGATAAATTTGAACACGATGAAAAGACCACAATGTGCCACCCACAGCAAAGCTACTATTAGCCATACAATTTTTACTTCATTCTAATGTCTGTCTATGTATGTCATATAATGTTTAAAATGGGTCACATTTTAAAATGTGTAAAAGCCAATAGCCTAAGTGTAAACTACCACAAAGCAGTGTTTAGGTTCACATCTGCACTCCAGGAAGCCTCGTAGAAAAGGGGCTATGAGAACACAGAAACGGCCCCTAAGGAATCCACTTGCCTCTCGGTACTAAATATCACCTATGCCTCGTTGAAGACGGGCCACCTGTGTGCTGAGTGCCACCTACCATCACCACCAACCTTCTTAGCTAACTATGTTTTTGGGCTCTGGTACATTTTTCTGATTGGTGCTCTGTGACTTCATCAAGAGTGGAGACTTACTGCAACCCCATATCTCATGGTTCAAGCTTTAACATTCTGCCTAGAATTTCCAGACTCTTCCTCCTGTCACACAGAACCCTTTGTTTAAACTTTCAAAGTCTGCCTAGTGATCTACTCTGAAAATGAACTACAGCCACAATGCGCACCTGGCACTCTAGCTAGAATCATTGCCTGCTTCCAGACATACTTTCTGCCTTATCCTAGCCAACAAAATCTAATTTACTTGAAAGACAAGCTTGAATAGTACCACGTTCTGGATAATCTCAACACACTGCTCCTCCAAGAACTAACCCTCACTATGGGTCAGTTCTGCATAGCCAATGTTCATTCTTTCTTCACTAACTTTGCTAACTGGAGGAACTCTGAATATACCCCACAGAGCCTGAGTTCAAACAACTTCCATCCTATCTTTCCATGATTCCATGTGGACTCTTCCTTCCAACTTCTTAAGTCTGCCTAAGAAAATGAATTATATATTTTAAGAGCTGTCCTTGCAAATGAGTTTTGGTTTTATGGCAATTGCAGATTGTTGCATCTCTGGATACTTTACTAAAGAATTGTAAAGGTAAACTCAGTAATGTACCAAATGCTTAAATGAACTTTTAAGAAATCAAAACAACTTTTGGAGTGTGTTTTTCCAGCATTTATCCTTTCCTTTTTATTTCTTCTCCTGTTAGAAATGAATTTATTTAATTCTAAGCCATGTGATTTCAGTTAGGAATGCTTTTGGCTGCAAGCAACATAAAACCCAGCTAACAGTAGCTTAAGAAATAAGGATATATTTTTCTTACAAAAGAAGACTAGGCAGAGGTAGATGGATGCTGTGACTAGTTCAGCAACCCAAAAATATAGGGGTAAACCCTGGCTGGTGTAGCTCAGTGGATTGGCACTGGCCTGCAAACCCAAAGGTGGCTGGTTCGATTCCTAGTCAGGGCTCATAGCCAGGTTGCAAGCCAGGTCTCCAGCCAAGTCCTTAGCTGGAGGCAGGTGAAAGGCAACCATACATTGATGCTTCTCCCTTCTCTTCCTCCCTCCCTGCCCTTCTCTCTGAAAATAATGAATAAAATCTTTTTTTTTAAAATAGGGGATAATACTTCTGAGATTCTCTTGACCTTTCCCAGTTCTTGTTTCCTTATGAAGCTCTGTGCATCAGACCTACACTCAAGAAATAAGATAGGGAAGCAGGAAGGACACTGCCAGCCACATCTGACCCCTTTCATCTAGAAAACAGCACTTCTTGAGAAACCAGTAAGCAACCAGACTAGATCACATGGACACCTGTAGTTGCAAATAAAGCCACAAAAATTAGGGGAAAAATTGTCAAAGTTAACTAAGACAGGTAACAATCCACTGCTTGTGCTATTACCATACAGAATAAATTGGGTTCTATTAAGAATGATGATGGTGGAAATGGGTATCGAGTTAGCAATGAACAGAGTTTACCACTTAATACCACATTCAGCTACAAAGTCAATGGTTCAAGAAATAGATATTTTCATCTATGTTCATGAATAGTTGAGCCTTTATAATGTGAGCTGTAAGATGCTACAAAACATTTTTCAGCCCTTAGGTAGCAACTAAGCAATTTTTAGAAAATGTCATCTTAGTTTTTATATATAATAGTATATTCTCAACATTTTTATCATATAAACTTGAACAACTAATTCCCCTAAAGTGGTCCACATGACCAGTTCTAAAAAAGAAGTGTTTAAATAACTAGAAAAGTAAATAAAAGACTGGCATGGAATATCAAGACTGAAGATCAAATTCTACCTCTTGTCAACAGAGACTCTGAACAAACCGAAACATTTTCTGGAATTCAAAATCTTTTATGAAAACAAAACAGTTCCAATGAGAGCTAAGTTAGAGTTAAGGATACATGTGCTGTAACTCAATGAATGACTTTAACTTTCTAAAAGAGTTTAAGAGGTGGGTCCTAAGGTATATGGCAAGGACTAGAATTGTGGCTTCCACGTAGCCATTATATTAAAGCATCCTTAATGAAAAATCAATATAACAGGCATCTCCAGGAATCTAGTGTTAGAATAGTAAAGCCTTTTGTGGTAGTGATGATAGTGATGGTGGTGGTAGTTTATTGCTCCTGGACAGGTAGAGCTGGCTGCTTATAGGAGCACTAGTGGTATCCACTGGTCACTAAGTTAGTTGTGACTTCTCTATAACTTAATTGGAAGCTTACCTCCAGATTCTAGTTACAATAGAAGAATACTCATTTTTAATGAAGAGATTTTAATTTCAGAAAAAAAAACTAGTGGGTCAAGGTAGTATTTCCTCTAGAATAATGTTAAAGACCATGTTCTATAACATCAACTCATTTTGTATTCATTAATTAATCACTGCCTCAAAGCTCTTTCAATTTCAAGCACAGATAATTGAAGTAAGCATAAAATTTATGGGCACACAAGTAACAATACTTCAGCATAATTAGCCTTAAAACCACAGAAGTCTTGCTTAATTCCTGCCAATTAACCAAATTATTTCACTGTGTTATGGTAGGAACACTTATGCCTATTCCTACCCTCTACCACTGAAACTCACATATTGGAATGTTAAAGCCCAATGTGATGTTTAGTGTTAGAAAGTGAGGCTGTTGGTGGTATTCGTTAGGTCATGATGGTGGAATATGCATTCACTGGATCAGTGCTCTTATAAAAAGACATCCCACAGACCTTGCTAGTCCATTTCACCATGTGAGGACAAAATGTGCCAGCTATGAACCAGGAGGAGGGTCCTCCCCAGAAGCTGGCCATGCTGGTACTCTGACTTTGGGCTTCCCAGCTTCTAGAAGTAAGGGAAATACATTTCTGTTTTTTGTTGTTGTTTTTTTTTTTTTTAATAAACTTCCTAGCTTTTGTTATGCTTTCACAACAGCTCAAACAGACTAAGATACACTGTACTACATGTTGTTTTATTTTACTCATTTAACATATTAGCTTTATATTATTACCTCCCTGCATTTTGTCACTTAAGTGACAGCATTTTGTAGATATGTAACTTTTACTTTATTTCTGTCAGCATTTTATTTTAGGACTCATTTCTTCCTGTGATATCTTTTCATCACCCTTGCAGACATTTCAAAATGAAAAATTTTATTTTCCTTCAGATTTCTGTTCTTAAAGTGTTCTGCACAGTTATTTTGTCCCACATCTCAATATCTAAAAGCAATAATGGGAGTAATCAATGTTTTGTTATTTTACTCCTAGTTTATGCAGATTAGTCATTTGATTATCAGCTCCATCCAGGATCTGCAATTAGCATGGGCTCTGCAGCTGCTCTCTTCTCTTCTATAATGCATGTTCATGTCTTTGGAGTTGTTGTTTTCCAAAGTGCAGGATGTACAAGACTCAGAATACATCTTCAAAATGAATGTGGCTCCTCTTTCTGTCTCCAAGGCCGAAAGGGGGAGACTCTGTATTGAGCTTTTCAGAACTAAAGTGGTGCTTTTAGTGCCTATATATCTTTTTGTGTGTGATATTGGATGCAGTCAGCAGCTTTGTCAATTTCATTGTCACTTTCACTCTAGGCTTTCCAGATGTTCAAATGCAGAAATGTCATGAAATGCCACGGCAATGATGAATTTCTTTTTATTCTTTTTCTTGTCTATTTCCCCTCCTGAAGAGAGGACGAACAAAAGCATAGCCACAGAAAAGTATGGCGATCCACCAGTCTCCCTAAATGGTCTACGAAAAAAGCACAAACCAACCTCCAGGATGCTTTTGATGATTATAAATGTAGCACAACTTACATGGGTAGACAATTAAATATTTGAATTAGAAGAGGATCCTGTATTTAACTATGCTACAACTTAGAACTGTTTTGATATGATTAAATGAAAAGAGATAATTGTTATATAAATATATAACTTATTTTTTCTAATTTGATATAGTATTGGAATATATTTTTCTTTAAAAATACCTTTCACCCTAGGTGGTGTGGCTCAGTGGATTGAGAGCCAGCCTGTGAACCAAAGGGGTTGCCTGTTCAATTCCTAGTCAGGGCACATGCCTGGGTTATGGGCCAGGTCCCTGGATGGGGACGGGCAAGAGGCAACTACACATTGAGGTTTCTCTCCCTCTTCCCTGCTTTCTAAAAATAAACAAAATATTTTTAAAAGTAAAATAAAAATACCTTTCTTATGACATGTCATGATGTTTTCATTAGGACTGAGCTTTAAAGAAAAACCTATATCTACACAATCATAGAATCATAAAATATCTAGGAATTATCTAGATGTATTCATAGTTAACCAAAAATGCGATCATTTCAATTAATTTATCATAAGAATTTCATATGCATCCTGTGTATGATTATTTGTGGTGAACATACTTTACTATTTAAATTCACTTTATAAAAATGGCTTTGACAATGATTACAGAAGTTGTGAGCCAACCACTTGTACACAACCTAAAAACTTCACATTTCTTTCCCAGGAAAGATATCACTACATAAGATTCCTCTATAGTACCAATTATTTTCAGGGAAAAAAGAAAAAGCTAAGGGTATAGTATTCCAATTATATCTCTTTCTTTCTGGCTCCAAACAGTTTATAGAAATAAGACTAATAAAGTTACCCTTTTAATTCATTGAAAATAATTTCTTACTTTTGTTTAAAAATTCTTTTAGGAAAACTGTTCAGGTGTCATTTAGAGGGGGAAAAATGATAGCAAACGGATTTAACAACTCTTGTAGAGATGTGACAGCATAGCTAAGGCACCCCATTTCAGATGAGTTTCAAAGATTTTTATTTAAATTACAAAAATTAATTTTAAAATGCTGTCATGGTAACTGGTAAAAATAAATTCTGAATAGAAATTATTTTCAGAAAAGTATATACTATGGTCCCATCAAATTTAGAACAGAAACTAGCTTATATATTAGAGTTATTTATTATTTAAAATTTTATAGGAACGCTCATAATTTTTAGACCCTAACATGGCCATTTTAAACCTCAGTAGAAGATCAGGTTCTCGGGAAACATTGAGTCTCATGACACAAAGGACACAAAGATAAAAGGGTAAGTAATGGTGCAATGTAGAATATTGCACATTAAATACATGACCTAGAACATAAGGCCTATAAAAACTAGGGAAAAGGAGGGTTCACCATGGGCTGGAGTGGTAAAGAAAGATTTTATAGAGAAGTTAGGCTTTGATATGTTTAAGAAAAAGGAATTGGAGCTAATAATGTGAGTCTTACAGGGTAAACCAAAACAGGAAGTGTAACTAGAAACATCAAATAGTCCTACTAGGTCATAGATAAGAGCTCAAACTAAGTAGTATTATAAATTAAGTAAGTAGTTAACGAACTGAATATAAAGATTTTTCCATGCTAGCCTAAGAAAATATGGATTTACATAAACCCACAAAATCACTTGTGAAGCTGTTGTTTTTGCTGCAGTGGTGGTTGTTAGTTCAAATACACATGTCTAGGGCCCCCGCCAGAGATTCTGATTCCCAGAGGCTGGGATTCGTGACAACTTTAGGGAGGATCCTCAGATACAGGGCCAGCATTATCACCTGGGTAGGCCCTATGGTAATAACCCCCAAACTGGGCTGAATATACTGCTGTAGCTATCATAACACTCTTAATAATTTTATCATTAATCTTTTATCTGCTGTCATTACCTGTCAACCCACTTCCATACATTGTTCACAATGGCCCATGAGCAGAGAACCACACTGGACCCAAAATGTGGAAGGGGGTAGAGTTCAGTAAGACTCAGAGTGAATACAAGGTAAGCTTACTGCATCTATTGCTGAATAAATGGGGAGTGCAGCAGCCCCAAAGAAACCATTGTTTCAACTCAAGCTAAAATTTGCATTGAGGGTAGAGAGAGAGAAATCACACTCTAAGCAACAGAAATGACCAAGGTACCCTGTCAAATCCTCTCCTGTTCACACTGCTTCCCTGTATTTGCCAACCATTTGCCCATCTGCACTGAAAATGATGACATGGAAGAAAAGGCCAAGCACGGTACTTTCTTTTACGTTTAATTCTTCCTTCTTTGTAAGACTAAGGAGAGTACTACTGAAATGTAAATGTGTTACAAAGTTAACTAAAAGCATTTCAGTCTGTTTTGTGCAGCATTTCTATTGTTCTGGTAAGAATAAAATACACACATTGTGTAACATCGATGTTTCTGCATATAAGTGAAATGGTTTGATATTTCCATTTAAAATCATCACTGTACAATACAAATGTAAACACTAAAGCCCATGCTAGTAATTTAAATTGTTGACTTTCCTTTACTAAGCACATTAAGTAGAAATTTTTTTTTAAATATGACAAGTTGAGAGACCTTGAAAGAGTAGAAAAAGTTTATAGTCTACTTCCCTAATGGCACATTTATTTTTAATACTTTATTCATTATTTTTAGAGAGAGGGAAAAGGAGAGAGGCAGAGAGGAAGACAGACATCAACGTATGGTTGCCTTTCACCTGCTTCCAGCTACGGACCTGGTTGGAGACCTGGCTTGTAATCTGGTTATGTGCCCTGGGTGGGAATTGAACCAGTGACCTATGCATTCACAGGTTGGCACCTATCCACTGGGCCACCAGCCAGGACTTGCTTTTTTTTTTTTTTTTTTGAAACAAGGGGTTCCACATTTCCATTTTGCACTGGGTCCTGCAAATTATGAAATTGGCCATGCACAAATAATTATGATCAAGGCTGCTGCTGTAGGTAATAAAGAGATAGTAAAGAATTTTAAACAGGAAGCTATTTCATGATGTTTAACCTGTGGAGACCTAATGCAAGTAAGAGAAATGTAGGGAAACCCACCTGAGATGTTTATAATAAAATGGTGAGGAATAAGGACCTACAGTAAAGTGAGTTCAAAGGAAAGTGGAAAAAGTAATTAAAGAAAAAGGGAATCTAAAAAAGCACTGGTCACTCAAAATGGCAGGAAAAAAGGGAAAAATAAAAAACTTATTTTCAAATGTTAAAATCTCAGTGACTAGCTAACAACAGTGTTATTAAAATAAATAAAGAATCAAGAATCTCCACTTCATCATCCTGGCTGGTGGCTCAGTGGATAGGTGCTGGCCCTGCAAACTCAAAGATCACTGGTTCAATTCCCTAGTCATGGTAAGTAGCCATATCTCCAGCCAGGTCCTTAGCTGGAGGCAGGTGGGAGGCAGCCATACATTGATGTCTCTCTCTCTCTGCCTCTCTCCCCTCTCTCTGAAAGTAATAAATAAAATATTTTTAAAAAGCTCCACTTCAAACACATTTACCTTTAAATAAAAGAGAGGTATTAAAGATTAATTGTCTATCACCCTGTTGGACAGTGCACTTGAACTGAAGGGAAATCTAGAAGCCATTATGGAAATACAGGTTCTCTATGGAATTACATAAAACCATTGAAGGAGAGGTTGTAGAAGGAGAAGGCAAGTCAAAGCCTTACATGATACCACTCTCAGGAAGCAAGAGGAAAAGAGCAACCTGTACTTAAGACAGAGATGGAGCAGACACAAGGTGTCAGGAGAGCTAGGACAGCAACTCTTGGGGAAACAAAGCTAGAAGACGATGTGTTTAAGAAGAAAAGAGCAAAAGAGTGTTGTAGGCCACAGAACAAAGAGAGTGAGATATGATAAAAAGTGTTTTGAATTTTTAAGTACATACTCATAAATGACCTTGGAGGAAGAGCTTTCAGGATAATCACTTTTCAAAAACTGACTAGAGAATTTAAAGATTGAGTAGTGGTGATAAATTCAGGTTGCAGTTGTACTGCTCATTTAAAAAATTTTAGGGTATGCTTGCATACAACATTCTATTTAGATGTACAACATAGTTATTCTATGTTTCTATATCTAAAGATATGGTCACTCTTGTAAGTATAGTAACCATCTGTCACTATACAGATTTAATACAATATTATTAATCATATGACCTTATTGTATACTATAAACCCATAACTTATTTATCTTCTAACTCAAAGTTTGTATCTCTTATTCCCCTTTACTTTTTTCATTCATCACACATCCCATCTCAATTCTCTCTTGTTTGCTTTTTTTTAATTCCACACATACATTACTTGTCTTTGACTTAATTCAGTTCATTTAGCATAATAGCTACATGCATGTTTTTGCAAATGGCAAGATTTCATTCTTTTTTATTGCAAAATAATATTTTATTGTCTACATATACAACATCTTTCTTCTATCAATGAGCACCATGGTGCTTCCCTCTCTCAGCTACTTTAAAAGAATGAACATAAGGTTGCCTACATCTTTTTGAATTAGTATTTCCATTTTATTTGAATAAATGCCTAGAAATGGAATTGTTGGGTTGTATTGTAGTTCTATTTTTATTTTTTTGAGAAACCTTCCTATCATTTACCACAATAAGAATTTACAATCCCACCAATAGTGCATGAGGGTCCCCATTTCTCCACATTATCACTCACACTTATTTGTTGACTGAGTTTTGATTAAAAATAGATGTTGAATGTTGTCAAATGATTTCCTGCATCTATTGAGATGGTCATATAATTTTCATCCCTGTTTTTGTTAATGTGATGTATCATGCTGATTGATTTGTGAATGTTGACTCATCCTCCCATCACTGAAATAAACCCCTCCTTACTCATGGTGTACGACTCATGTATTGCAGAATTCAGGTTGCTTATATTTTGATGAGAATTTTTGTATTCATGTTCACCAGGAATATTAGTCTACAATTTTCTTTCACTTTTTTTTCGTATTTTTTTGTAGTGTCTTTGTCTATTTTTTGTATCAGGGTAATGCTGGCTTCATATGGAATGATTTAGGAATTTTTTTCTCTTAAGTATTTCAGAATAGTTGGAGAATGAAAGATACTAAATCTTATTTAAATGTTTGGTAGAGTTTGCCTTTGAAGGTATCTGGTCCTAGACTTTTGTTTATTGGAAATTACTGATTCCATTTTATTACTAGTACTCAGTCTGTTCAGATTTTCTCTTTCTGGTTCAGTCTTGGAAGGCTGTGTGTTTTCAGAAATGTATCTATTTATTTTAGGTACAATTTATTGGCATACAATTTTTCTTAGTGTTCTTTTATAACCCTATTTCTATGGTGTTGGTTGAAACTTCTTGTTTTATTTCTGATTTTATTCATTTGGACCCTTTCTTTAATTTTCTTAATGAGTCTATTTGAAAAGATTTTATCTTTTCAAATAACCAGTTCTTAGTTTCACTGATCTTCTCTATGACATTTTTTTTAATCCTCACCCAAAGACATGCTTATTAATTTTGGAGAGGGAAGAAGGGAGGGAGGGAAAGAGAGAGGGAGACAGAGGTGAGGGGAGAGAGAGAGAGTGATAGATGAGAGAGAAGCACTGGTGATTGCCTCTGGTAGGTGCCCTGAACAGGGATCAAATCCACAATGCAAATACATGCCCTGACTGGGAATTAAATCCATGTTTTGGTGTCCAGGATGATGCTCTAACCAACTGAGCCAAACTGGCCTGGGCTCTATTGCTTTTATAAAGTTTCAATTTCATTTACTTCAACTCTGATCTTTATTATTTCTTTCCTTCTACAAACTTTGTTTTTAGTTCCTTCTTTCATCTTTAGGTGAAAAGTTACATAGCAAATTTGGGGTTTTTCTTGTTCCTTAAGGAAGGTATGAATACCTATGAACTTCTTTTAGAACTGTTTTGGCTATATCCCATGGATTTTGGATAGTTTGTGTTCATGTTTGTTTGTCTCGATATTTTGTCATTTCTTCTAATATCTTTTAACCCTTCTTTACTTCCCCTCCACCTTTTATATTGGTTTTGTTACTTTTGTCTTTTAACCTTCGTACTAGCTTTTTAAGTGGCCAATCCAATTCATTTGCTATATATTTGTATATACCAATGAGAACTGTTTTCATATATTCTTAAATTTCTTCTTATGAGTTTTTTCATTATTTTCCACTTAAAGAAGACCCTTCAATATGAATACTTTTAGTATTTGCTTGTCTGGAAAATTCATTATCTCTGCTTCCACTCTGAATGATAACATTGCCAGTTAATTATTCTAGTATGTTCCTTCTTTTCAGCACTTTAAACATATCCTGCCACTTCCTCCTCACCTACAAAGTTTCTGTTGAGATGTTAGCTGATAGCCTTATGAGGTCTCTCATGTATATGACTATACATGCCACCTTCAAAATTCTCTCTTTAACTTTTCTTATTTTAATTACAATATGTCATGATGAGGGTCTCTTTGGGTTTATTTTGTTTAGAAATCTCTGTGCTTCCTGAACCCAGATTTTTGTTTCCATCCCAAAGCTAGGAAAGTTTTTAGCTATTATTTTTTTCAAAAAATTTCAACCTTTTCTCTCCTCTTCTCTTCCTGCAGTCCCTATAATGCAAACGTTAGTGTGCCTGATGGTGTTCCCAAGGTCCCTTAAGCTATACTTGATTTTTGTTTTGGATCCTCACCTGAGGATTCAAAGTCATGCTTATTGACTTTAGAGATAGGGAAAAGAAGGAAATGAGAGGAGAGAAACATTAATGTGACAGAGAAACTTTGACTGGTTGGCTCTCACAGTTGCTCCAGCCTGTGACTAAACACATACCCAGGCATGTGCCCTGACTGGGAATCATACCCACAACCTTCAGTTTATGGGACTGAAAGCTCCAAACAACTGAGCAACACTGGCCAGGGATATACTTGTTTCATAATTTTAAAAAAATCTGTTGTTCCTTTTGTTGTTCTGATTGTGTGATTTCCACTATTCTGTCTTCCAAGTCACTAATCAGTTCTTCTGTGTTATCTAATCTACTGTTGATCCCCTCTAGTATATATATTTTTTCATTTTAGTTATTGTATTCTTCAGGTCTTATTAGTTCATTATATTTTCTAACTCTTTGTTGGAGTTTTATCACTGTGTTCCTCTATTATTCTTCTAAGTTTGTGGTTCATGCTCATAAAACCCTTTCTTTGAATTCTTTATTTCTATTTCTAAGGGATTTCTTTTTCTTATTCTCCCTTTTGGACATGTGCTTAAAACTTCTGTGTGTGTGTGTGTGTGTGTGTGTGTGTGTGTGTGTTTCTATGAATTCAACAAAGTAGCTGTCTCTCTTGATCTTGAACAAATGTACCTCTCTGTAGGAGCAACCTCTGTGTAGAGTGTATATGCCAGGTGGTTTTGGCAAGCTACTGAAGCTGAAGAAGTCATAGATTCTGCCTAGGGTACCCTGGTGGCCCAGTTGGCTGAGGTTGTAGTTGGCAGGAGTGAGGTAGCCTGAGGTGTGAGACTTTGGCAATACCCAGGGTGTTTACTCACCAGGGTTGTAACAGGCTCTAGCCGACATAACCCGGGATATACTGTAAAGGTATTTTAGTACAGGAAAAGTGCTTGAAATGAGCTCCTACACATGCTATCTAGTTGGAGGGGCAATGTAAACAACAGTTCTCACCAGCTAGAACCTCTGACCCTGCAGAATCCCCACAGATGCCAGATAGATGCCAGAGATTTCCCAGAGTTCCCCATCTATTTAGCAGATGCCTTTGGGTTAGAGAATGGGTTTTTTAGGTATTATCTAGGTATATTTTAAATCACTGTTTTTTATCACTGTGCCTCTGAGCAAGCAAATGTGCTGCCTGGGCCCTAAATACTATCCCTACCTACTGGAGAGTTCCCATGTCTTCAAATTTGCTGCCATGTCTGCTGCCATGTCTTCAAATCTGCCACCTTCTGTGTGGTCCTCCTCTTGTTCATTGTGCAAGAGGTGTTCAGTCATCTCTTGGTTGTTCTTCAGGAGGAACTCCTTATACATGCATATTTGCTGTGCCTGTAGCAGAAGTGAGTTCAGGGTCTTCCTATACTGCCATCTTTGATTCTTCTTTATATTGCTCATTTTTAAGATGTTTTATAAACATAAAATTAAATAAAAGAGAGGTGATTTGAATTAGTAGAATCAAGTGTAATGGTATTAATGGTAAGGTTTGTATCATTAACATAATGCTTTATTAAATTATTTTTATATAATTATTTTTATATTATTATATATTTTATATAATAACTTTTTAAATTATTTATATATATATAAATAATTTTTATATAATACCTACAGTCTTGATAATCAAGAGAAAGATGGATGAACAGTAGAAAATAAAAATATGATGAAACATAAACAAAAGTGCAGCCCCTTATTTATCCAATAATATGTATCTGTTATATGCAAGGTACCATGAGGAAAAGCAAGAATGAAACAATATGAGCTGCCCTCAGAAAGTTATGGTAGGTGATATATTTACAATTTCATTGTTAACTAATTATCAAAGAGAATCTAGTAAAGGTCATAATAAAAAGAATAAATAAATAGGTCAAATTATTTTTCATCCCCAAGTGTCATGTAAATATTTAAGTGGAGAATGAGAAATGAAAGGATCTGAAAAGGTTACTCAAGGATTGTGTTACAACAGGAGAAAAGGAACCAAGATTTAAAATATTAACACCTCTTTCTCAAAGATCAGCAGAAGAAAAGAACAGGTGAAACTACAGAACTATGCAAATGAGTAGATGCTATATTGAGCTGTTTTATATGAGAGCACTCAGGCCAGAAAGCTTTTATGGCCTCAGTGAGTTAACAGGTAACTTTACCTGCTGAGAGAGAAGGTAAAATCATCTGTGAGAGGCTCTATAAAGAAAAGATCAATAGGACCTCTAACTGACTGTGTATTCATACAATTTAAAAACCTACCCCCTTACCTCAGGAAAAACAGACCAAGTTAATTTCTTAAACTCATTTTCCTGTTGTAGTCCCCCAAGACTTCAACTTTACACAATAATCTTCCTGAGTTACTCTTATCCTTATAGTTTGTTCCACATGTTACTATATATCCTTGTATACTGAGTTCTCTTATGTTTTATTTTAAACTTTTTTATTATGAGTTTTATATGTGCCTGACTAGAGGTTAATAAAACAGGGAGACATACCCTATTCTTAATCTGTGTCCTTCTAAGTGTCTGCAAAGGAGTCTTACAATAATTATTTCCTAAAGAGCTGAAAGAAGAGGGAGAAGTATCATAAATATATAGAATGGAAAGACACTGAATTGTGTATCTGATATGTGACTTACAGAAAACAAGACCTCATAGATAAAGTAATTTTTTACCTCACTAGTTTTCAAGAATTTATAGAACATTATCCTTTAAAATACAGCATACTCTAGATTATAGGAGCAAAGACAGGTCTAATCACTGAGAACATAGTAAAATTTTAAAAGCTTAATTACACATCCTATTCCCAATCCTACCATGAGGAAAAAGTTGAAGAAAGTAGATTAAATAACTATGTAATCAAGATAAGTCTACACTTAGAATGTTATGAATAAAAGAATTATACAAATAATTTTGGCCAAAAATGATTTTTCTAAAGTAAAATTTTAGAAATACTAATAAACTTTTTCTTATTTAGTAAAATTATTTCATTTGCATTTTAAAGTATGATACTTGGAAATGATTTAACTATGTTGACTGTCATTATTACCCAGATTCACATGACAATTACTTCACTTTCACTTGAATTTTGGGTAGTTTGTACATTGATCACAGTTTTAAATGTTGAATGGACTGAAACTACTGAGGTTGATGATTCCTATTCATTGTAGATTTTAACTATACAAACTCCCACAATCACTTGCAAATTGCAAGTGCTAAAGTTCTACATGATGTGTGCTCTGTATACTACAGTGAGGAGTTACACATCTTTTACTAGAATAAATGAGAAATTTATTTGATCTGCAATATAATCAAGGCATCAATAGTAGTATGAATACTTTATAATGGAATTTCTTAGGCTGCCTATAATCAAGGTGTCTCAGAACTCTGACCTGACTTAGGAATAAACACATAGCAAAAGGCTACGATTTTATTCTTTTACTTTGACCTGAGGTAATGCAAAAGGGAGTCTCAGAAAAGATACAAAATAAAGACCTTTCATCTCTAATTTCTGCATAAAATGCCAGAGCTGGAATGAACACTGTGGACCAGAGATCAATCTTTTTCATCCTCTGTTTCGAGAAAGTGAAGTTCAGAGGGACTTACTGGTACACCCACTCAAAAAGTCATGCCAACAAATTATATTTGACCCATTCTGGATCCTTTTTCCATCTAGAATATCAATCATTCACTTACTCATTTTTCAGCAGTTTTGCTGAAGTACGAAACACAGTTCAATGAATTACCCCAAAGTTACCAAGCAATGAACTTCCAGGTCAGGATATATAACATTGCAGTAAACCAGAACCTTACCTTCATGTTCCTTCTTGTCAGTACCCTCTCCTTTACCTGCAAAAGACACAACTATCCTGATTCTAACACTATAGTTTCTCTTTTATAATTGTATACCACTAAGATCATACAGTTTAGGCTTTTTCCTCTGCAATGTCACCCAAATTATTGCATATATTTGTAACTTACTCATTTTCTTTGTTGTATAAAATTCTATTGTATGAATATATCACAATAGTTTTATTATAGTATTGATAAACATCTGGGCTTTAGTCTCCATTTTTTAGCTATTTGAAACAATATTGCTATAGACATTTGTATTCATATTAAAGCATTTATATTGGACACATGACTGGAGTGAAGTTACTAGGTCTTACAGTACACTATGTTTTCCTTTAGTAAATACTACCAGACTGCTTTTGTGCCCATTCACTTTTCCACCATTAGTATTTAAGAGTATATTCTTAGATCTTTAAAGAACCATGTATTATATACCCACTATATTCCAGAACCCATGTTAATTTCCAAACCTGCTAATATGACTAAAGGACAGAGTCTTCTCTTGAGGACTTTTAGTCAAATAAAGATAACAGATATATTTTTAAATGCAAAAATTCAATCTAAATATGTTATAAGTATTTGTACAATTTTCATCTCATTTCTGTCTCCGTAGCAAGCATGTGATCAACTTCATCTTCGCTATGAATGACTATATAGGAAGCAGCATAGATATTAAGGGGTAGGTTACTAAATCTAGATGTATACAGGAGCCAAGAAAGTCTTCATAAGAGTAACAATATTAAGATTGGACCTTAAAAGGTGGTTTTCTACCAAGGATACCAAGAAGGGAAAAGCAATCCCAACAGAGGAAAATTTGTGAGTAAGATCATCAAAGATTTTATTAGCATGCCATCTAGAAATCGAGGACCAGAAGATGTGGTAGGGCACTAAGTGTAGGTTATGAACAATAAGAATTAAAATAAGCCAAATAAAGGTAAAACCATGAAGGGTCTTAAGTGCTCTGCTAAGGACTTGGGATTTTATTTCATACACAATAAGAAATCATCAAAGAACTTTCAGCAGAGGAGTAAAATCATACTTGATAACAGAAACTAGAACTGGGACCCTGAACTATTTTAGACATCTCCATTTGCAGTTTACATATGTCAGGATATCATATAGTATGTACAGGGAAGCAAGCACAGTAGATATTACTTAAATTATTTTACTAAACCAGAAGAGAACATGGTTGAGCAAGACAGATGTGTGTTTCTAGAATAAAAACTAAAACAATATAAGTTAAGCATACAATATACAATAAGCAATTCTTAATGAGAGGGGAAGAGAAAGTAGAGAACCAAGCACTGTTAATAAGACCATGACCTGTAACTTACAGAATAACTTCTGTCCAAATTCCTTATATTGGAATATAAGATAAGGATATCTTCAGAATATGTTTGCTGTTCTTGGAGACAGTTCCATTGACTAGCATGAGGCTTTTTGATCATCTCCAATGCTGCAAAGATTTGGAATTCCCAGGGACAAAACAGAATGTTTATATGAAAAATTATGAAATACTGTGTTGATGCCTCAGACTACAAAAGAAAGTCATGGTTAAAAGAAAAACAAGTTTATTTAATTTCCATATAATCATTTCAAGGTAAAGAATAAAGTTGCGGGGAGGCAGGTGGATTCCAAAGAAACCCATTGAGGTAATCAGGT
Source organism: Noctilio leporinus (assembly GCA_004026585.1). NCBI lineage: Eukaryota > Metazoa > Chordata > Mammalia > Chiroptera > Noctilionidae > Noctilio > Noctilio leporinus. The sequence continues at coordinate 138,316 of PVIW01003638.1, read as the reverse complement.
TCCTTCCACTGTCATGTGAAAAGGGTTGCTTCAGAATCTAGCGAGCAAGAAGGGAAAGGGGAAAAGAAAATACTTCCAATGTCTTAAGAGTATAAACCCAGAGGTGTTATATACTTTGTTCCCATTTCATTACCAGGAACTTAATCATACCGTCACACCTCTAACTGCAAAAATGCTGCACATCTTGCCTTGTGGCCAGGACAAATAGATTGGGTTTGGGTAGACCCCTAGCAGCTTCTTCCCTATTAGGATAAATGAACAATCAAAGAGAAAAGAGAAAATGAATATCAAAAATGAATTTGGTTCATATTATCAAGGATTTTAGAGGTGAAGATTTGAAGGATCTGAAAGACTGAGTGACAAAACAAACATTTTAATCAACAAGGTGATCACTGATTTGAATGCATGTCGAAAGATAGGCCGGAGATGACCTGGTGCTAAGGAAAGCTTTGGAGATGCTACTATTTTAGATGAGAATAGCATTTACATAGTCCGGAACAAAGCAGTGTCCGTGAAAAGAGAGAGGAGGGCCAAAATGTGGGCAAAATCTCTAAAGAGAAGGTGAAGAGTGTTGGTGGAGAATAGGGAGAAAGGGAAGTAGTGAAGTTCACATTTGAGTGATGTTAAGAAGCCCAGACAGAAAACACTGCAGCAGGAATTCGGGGGAAGTGCATTGAGAGTCAGGTTTAGGTGAGCTGTTTAAAGATAACTGTGGATCATTTAAATAAAAATGTTCCAAAGAGAGCTGTAACGTGCTCCTAGATATCCATCAAGGAGCTACTATTTCATACAGCTGGGGCTACACCCAGGCACAGAACAGAGCAGGAAGCAGACAATGAAGGATAAGTAGTATGTGAAATGGCAGTGCTTGGAGTAGAGAGAGAGGAAAAAAAGCAATCAATGAACAAAACTAAGAAATTAGTGGGTTAGTTTTGAAAAGATACAGAAATGCTACAAGCAGAAATATGTTCACCAAAAAAATGTACCCTAAATCTTCACTCACACAGTCAAAATCATGATTTGGGAACTAACCAAACCTAACCAAACCTAACCAAAGCGACAAACGCCAGTTTGCATTTTGCAATACCTTTATGATTTTAATACATTAACAGAAAAAAAAAAATACTTGCAGCGCCAATACATAACAAAATGGGGAAGTGGTGTAGATTATACAAGAATGCTTCCCATGCTCTGAAACAAACCCCGAGTCCCCTTCACAGATCCGTAGGAGTCTATTCATAAGCAGGTTTGAACAGATGCCCAGGAGGCCAGTGCAAATTGAAAACAGTTCTAGTCAAATCCACTTTGTTGAATAGCTTTTGGGTATTTCTACAATATTGCTAATGTTTTTGGATCCAACACTTTTTTTGGGGGGGCCCTTGATCCTGATCTCCTTTTTTTGAATACAAATTACTTATAACACAATGTTTTCATATTAAAAATCTGCATTAAGTACAAAAACATAAAACCACTGACTTCTTTCTTTTGCATCTCCAATAATTTACTGTTTAAACATATACATCAACTTATAAGTAAAGTTAGTACTTTAAACAAACATTTGTATAAAAATTATGGCCACTTAGACAAGTAATTAGAAAATCCCTACTGAATGAAATATACTTTAAAATTTTATATTATTTTCATAACAATATTTTCATTAGTTTTTAATTATAAAATTATAATATTTGCTTATCCATCAAACCTAATATATAGGGATATATATATAAAATGATCTTCAAATATAACAATTATCTCCTAGTTTCATTCTTTTTTGAAGTATGTACAAAGAGCAAAAGCATTTCCTTCATTTTACAATTTTACAAAAGAAACAATTTCTGGAGAAAATTAAAAAGATATTGTACAATTATAGTTAACATTTAGAGAAAGATGGAAACTTTGGTCATCATCAAGTTCAATCCATTCATTTAAGAGCTGAAGAAATATACACAAAGCATAACTAAATATTCCAGGCCTACATAGTCCATTTCTGTTCTCTTTCTACTGCAAGCTAAATCCCCATTACAGGAAGAAAATAATAATTGGGTGATAAATAAATTCTGCATAAGATTACAAGTTTCATAGAATAACAGCATTTTATAAACCTATCACTCATAAAGTTCTGATTCCTTCTATAAAAATCTCTGATATTGGCCCTGGCTGGTGGCATAACAGATTGGCACCAGCCTGCAAACCCAAAGTTCGCTGGTTTAATTCCCAGCCAGGGCACATAACCAGGTTGCAAACCAGGTCTCCAGCCAGGTCCATAGCGGGAGGCAGGTGAAAGGCAGCCATACATGGATGTTTCTCTCCCTCTCTGCCTCTCTCTCTTCCCCATCTCTCTAAAAACAATTTTAAAAATCTTTTTAAAAAATCTCTGAGATTGAAAATAGAAAGATGATTTCTTTTTCATAGATCAGAAAACACACTCAGAATGGTTAAGTGACTACAGGTAGTAAACATTCTTTCTGATATTCTACATATATGCAAGATTAAATATAAAATCACAGTTGACATCACCAAACACTGGAAGTAATGTGAGAGCAGAGAGCAAAGACTTAACAACCCTGCGACCCTGATGGAATTTTACGAGTTGAGCCTACATTTAAACTGCCCTTACAGGTGATGCCACCATCAATTCAATGGCTTAAATCATTGTCAACTATATTTTTCTCATTTCAGCTGTACAGGAGTAGAAAGGCACTTGACAAGAAAATGTTAAATTGTCAAAACTATAATTAATCTTGAGCATTTATATATTTTAAAGCATTAAAACAAAACTTATGTTTGAAAATATCTTTGATATTTCAACTTATTGCATTAGCAAATTCTTTTTGCTAAATTAAAATTATTTTTTTCAGTTATGGTCAAGTTTACATGGCTATGTCTGCCTGCCATGAATGGGCATTAAAATTCTGATCTATCCATTAAATGTGCCAAGGCTTTCTTTAGAGACAAGCAATATGATGAATAAAAAAACAAAAACAAAACTTATTTGCTACAAAGCAAGCAAGTAGCATCTTCAGAATCATTTGGGAGAAAAATGAAAGCTTATAGTGAAAAGTTACAGTTGTCAACTGTCGTATAAACCAAAACATGTAGAGCCTTTATTTAATTATCATATTATCTAATTCATTTATTTCTTCTTAAAACCAAAATTAAGTGGGCAAATTTAATAAGTTGTTTCCTCAAAATAATTAATGATGGCAGCTAACACTAACATAGCTATTTATATGTATAAGTTAGACCCATCAATAAATCTGTGACCCCATAAATTACTCTTATAGACCCTATTAGCAGGAGAGGACAATGAAATACACAGGCATTAACCCAAGAGGAAGACAGTCAAGGAGCTGATGTATTTAGCCATAACATTACACTTTCTCACCCATTCAACACTGTCTATGAAATGAAGCTAAGCATGGTCTAACAAAAAACCTAATGTATTAAAAAGTATATATAATATTTAATTGGAGGTGGATGGTAAATGAGCTGAGTTCTAACATAGTAAATTTATTTAATATTAACAAGTAAAATATTAGAAGCCAATTATGGTTTATATTTCAATAAAGAAAGGACTGATTCAGTAAAATATTATTTTCTAATTATCACTTAACACTTCTATTAACTGTCAGAGCAAAGAAGTAACTGAAAAATGTTATTGAACAAAAAAAATTGGATTCCTATGTACTATAATCCATGTACATTGAGAAAAGTGAGCCCCAAAAACCCTATAAATAGTCAAACACTATATATTATGACTGCAGCATATTCTAAATCTGGATTGTTCTTCTCCCACCTGTAAACTAACCAAAAGCTGTACATATACAGGGAAATGCTAGAATTAAGGCATCTAGTAAAGAAAAGACTAAAAATTATAGGGAATTTATAATATTAATCTAACAGTTCACTATCTCTGGGGCTTTCAGGTCCGAACAGAGTTCTACAAAAATCAATATGTACCAAGAAGTTATTAAAGCCTACTAGAATTGTCATATGTACAACAGTCACTCCCCAACAATTTACAACACATACAGATGATACTTAATCCAAGTAAGGATTTATTTTCATAGCCTAACTATAAGCTCTCCATTTCTCATTCCCATAGATATTTTTTGCTTCTCCACAGCATGAATTTAAAATAAAATAATAGCTGAGCAGTTTGGAAACTTGTTTAACCATTTTAAGCTGCCTATCAACTAAGAATATTTAAATTTTTCAAATATGCATGTAACCTCCTGAGCAATGAAAGAGAATTAAGTTGCTGGACAAGTTACTTCTGATTTATTTTAAAGAGGAAACATTTGGACAGATGTCTCTGTAATGATGACTGAAGGTCAGAAACCCTAAGAAAATTAATGGGCTCTGCATAATAGCAGTGAGACATCTTAAAATAAAAGCACTCAATAATTAATAAACTACTAAAATTATTCAAATCAGGCAATTTTAGAACAAACCGATGGAATAATGGCCACAAGTGACAATACCAGAACCTGAGTTTTCATGTGTGACACACACACTCTGGTCTCCCATCGTCATCTTCCCATTTTCATTTGACACACTGGATGCAAGCATAAGAGAGACCAGAACAGTGAAAGACACAGGATTATGCCATCTGAGAAATAACGCAAATATTTTCAGGTCTGTAGGAATTTAAATATTTGAAAGATTTTCCTACAGAAGGGCTAGTTACATTCAGCACCTGGCATAATGCCTTACATATTATAGGCACTCATTAAATATTGACTCTATGGCTGAAGGGATGAATCAATTAACATACAGATGATTTGATTATTTCCAGAGCAAGACAATTACTCTAGAAGCACGGAAGTCGGTATAAGTTACAGGAAGGCAAAGTTTTGCTTCAATATATGAAAATATTACAAATTAGAGCTGTCCAGCAGTAGAACAGGCTGGATCTAAAGATCGAGTGTGCCCCAAAGGTATGACCATTTTTCTTGGCTGTTATAGAGAGAAGAGCTCCACCAAGGGCATTTGGTCTAGTTGACTTTTAAAGGTCCCCATGGTGCCGTGATTTCCTTTCCTCTTTGAGTTTCTTAGTTGCATGCTCTCATTTCTCACTGAAGTTACTAATTTCCGGCGCTTTCCCTCTGCCCTGAAAATCCACTTATTTCCACCCTCACATATGTGCAAATACTATTACAACAGAACAAATCTCCAGCTGCTCATTCATTTATTCTTACTGCTCCACTCCACAATCCCAATCCAGGCCCTAGTGAACAGGAGTGAAAAGGACCAAAGTGCTCTCATGTTACAAACATCATTCACATGTATTTCTCTTCTGCTTTTCCAAGGGTGTTCGCACATTTCTTTTCACAGCTTCAGAGATGATGATTTGAGCCATAATACAGGTGCGACTAATTTTCTGCTTTTGTTCATTAAAGTCATCTGGATAGACACGTGGGGGTTAGTAAAGCTAAATGACATGGTCCTATATGAATCTGTCACAATTAAACAGATGCAGCCAAAATGTGAACGAGGGTATTACATAAAGATTGAGAAGTCGAAATTATTTTCCTTACTCTTGGTTAGGATATAGTGGGGCAAATGATGATGATGTAGACTGGATGGTTAGGGTAAGACAAAGAATGAAGGAACCTTAGTGTAGACCTGAAATTACACCGCTGTATGCCAGATTCTCACATGGAAAATAGGGAGTGGTGGCAGCAATTTGTCCCCTCTTGTATCTTAGGTTTTTGTGCACATAAAATGAATAAATAGCATTGGAAACATTTTGTTTATAACTCTATACACAAATAACAAGTATCACTGGCTCTAAGTATGGAGTTAAAGTTCATGAGGAGTTAAAGGGGTATGTTTCCCAAATCAGCCCAATTTAAATTAAAACCTGTTGTTGCTATAAAGTAGCAATTATAAAGCAGGATTCTATTACCACCATTCTAAAAATAAAGTGCTACTTCTGTCACATTGGTTTTGTCACTGACTTTGTGTATTTCTTTTTAAACTGTTTTGCAAAGATAAACTTACATACTCTGGAAATGTATAAAATCTGTATCCTATAAAAAACAATCCTTATGTAAATTCCATTTCACATTGATTTTGCCTTTCCATCATATTCATTGCAAAGTCAAGTCACGCAAAGGAAATCAATAACTGAAAATTAAGAAAGCACTGTTCATATGAAGGGCTTACTTCTATTTTGCATATCTATTCTTTTTATTTTATTTTACACTTTATGTAATGCTATAGGTTGAAAAAAAAATGTGTAACTGAATAAGTAAAAGTTAATATTCTCCTGCCATTTGAAGGAGCAAAATCATATTAAATCCAGGCTGGATCTGTCCTTCTTCCCTGTTCCCCCCTCACCCAGCCCCATGCTCTGCAGGTTTTTTACCAATATCAATGGTTTGAGACCATATTATGCTGTGGCTGCCATCGAAATGAATGGTTCTGCAGCTTCCTGTTATGAAAGGGCATTTGATGATTTGGCAGGTGAGGGATTATTAAATCTTGAATGTGAAATGCTGGGGTGTTATGAAACTACATACTTCAAACAACTGTGGAATCCACTCAAACTATATATCTCTTCAGAAGACAAAATACCATGTAGGTTTCAATGTTTAAGTGTTTTCAGAGGCTTTGAAAACAGAACATCTGCAGTTATTTACACATGAATTTGCCTTTGCAAAAGTATCCCATCCCAATAGCACTGCCTGTTAAAATGTTATACTTATTAAACAACAGTTAATTTCTTTCAGAGTTGTGCATTAAAAGAAACAATATGGCTAATATTAGCTGTTCCACAAGTAGAAAACACAAATTCCACATCTGTCTTTCAATTAATATGTACTAATGGATTAGAACAACTTTTTTACCCTATACTAAAATGTTTGGTAAAAACTAGGGGAAAACTGAATAGACTCTATAATTTTTTACTAAATCTCACATACAGAGCATACAGATAATCTCATGTATGTGCTTATCAGTGGTTACTGCAGAATATTTAGCACCTTAATCTCTGTACCAGTCAGAATTTTCCAGAGAAATGGATCCAATGGATGTGTGTGCGTGTGTGTGTGTGTGTGTGTGTGTGTGTGATATAAGATCTATAAATGAGTCATATGAAACAGAGAGATGTTAAATGATTTTAGGGACTGGCTTATACAATGATGCTGGCTGGTAGATACAAAATCTGCCAGGTAGGCCAGCAGGCTGGAGACCCAGGGATGAATGGGTTACAGTCTGAACTCAGTCAGCAGTCTTTTTCTTGTAAGACCATCTCATTAGATGAGCTACCCTCACATTATGAAGGGCTATCTGCTTTAGTCAAAATACACTGATTTAAACATTAATTTAACCTAAGGAATAACTACACAGAAACACTAGAATAATGGTTGACCAAATATCTTGGTACCATGGTCCAGCCTATTTGATAAATGAAATTAAGTGTGATAGTATCCAAACTATGGTTGCAATGGACAAAGATGGTATTTTCATCATAAATGTTGGTTGATATTTTCTCTTACTTTAATGAATATTATGAAAGTGAAATGAAGGAAATGTGTTTCAGAATAACAAAGCAATTTTTTGCTGGATTGGATAAGAGTTTGCAAATATAAAAATGATCTTCTCAATTCCTGTGCTATTTTTTAAAATCTTTTTTTAAAGATTTTATTTCTTATTTTTAGAGAAAGGGGAAGGGAGAAAGGAACAGAGGGACAGAGACATGAATGCATGGTTGCTTTTCACCTGCCCCCAGCCACAGACCTGGCTGGAGACCTGACTTGCAACATGGCTGGAAATTGAACCAGTGACCTTTGGGTTCACAGTACAGTGCCTTATCCACTGTGCCACCAGCCAGGGCCTCCTTTACTATTAAATAATGTAAAACCTATAGCTGTAGCACACTTTTAAGTTTAGTTTGCATCATTTGTATTTTATCCAGGACTTTCGTAAGTCTAGATAATTAGCAAAATAAGCCAAATTGTGATTTAGAGTATTTGCTCATTTCTATAGTGTAAATACACCTATCATGGCACCTATCATGGCCAATTTCAAGCTACCAATATAATGTCACTGGTGAAAAGTTGGAAAAAACACAAGCAGTTATAGAACCCACTGATTCAATAAAGGAGTTATCCTCAAGAGCACGGATAGTATTAAAAGGTAGTATAATTAGCATATAAAAAGCTTAAGTGGAATCTTTGTCATAAGACTCCTCTTCTGAGGTTCTATCTACTCAAAAATTTTGAAGACATGTATCTGCAAAGACAATACACCCCTTATGTTCATTGCAGTATTATTCTTAGTGGCCAAGACACAGAAACAACTGAAATGTCCTTCAATAGATGACTGGATAAAGAAGAGGCAGGACCTGTATACTATGGAATACTACTCAGCTGTACAAAAAGATGAAATACTACCATTTGCAACAACATGGATAGACCTTTAGAATATCATGCTAATAAGTCAGAAAGAAAAATTAAGAATCATATTACTGCATTAATATCATATCATCATATTCCACTGCCCCTTAGGACACCAAATGGTGGGGTCCGGCCTCCTCACCTGTACCTGGAAGGGGAGCATTGCTGAGTGGTCTTCAGGGACCCCTGTGTGCAAGTCTGTGACACCGCATGAGACCTTCGGCTTCAGGGTGGCTGTGATTGCCTCCATCGTCAGCTGTGCTATCTTCTTCCTCATGTCCATGGCCTTCCTCACCTGCTGCCTCTTGAAGTGTATGAAGAGGACCAAGCATCGGCACCCTGATAGAGCTGCCCAGCTGTGGCTTCAACTGAGAGGTGAAGACTTGGAGATGCTGCAGGCCACATACCTGGGTCACAAGTGCTTGAATAACAACAGTAGCCGTTTTGAGTCTAGGAGTCGGCCTGGCCAGGAACATGACAACGACAGCTTTACCATAGACATGGGTGAGAGCACCAGAGAGCTGGCTGGTGTGGCCTGCAGCATGAACAAGAACCCCTGGAACCCTAGCAGTCCTGCCTGCTCACCCCAGGCCCAGGTGATGCTGCACATACTGAACCTAGGGAAGACCCTGCCTGCCACAGGCCCACCACTGGAGTGCCCAGGCAGGCCATGGCTGATGTCCCAGGATGACCAAGGCCCAGGCCAGAGACGCTCTCCACACTGAGAGGACCAGGCCTACCCATTAGCTGACCACCTACACTGTGACATGTGTCCAACTCAAGATTGGTCAGTGAAGTAAGCTTCTGAGTTTAAGAATTCTTCAGGGCATATTCCTGGTTCCAAAGGCTGGGAGTGGCCTGTCCTCAGGAGCTCAGCTGTAGCAGCTTTTATAGATAAGCTTAGTTGAAATCACCACTGAGGTTTACAGACCCAGCTATAGCCCAATACAGCCAAGGACCTTTAAAGAGACTGGGAACATTTTAAGCACATCTGGTTTTGCAGAGCAAAAAAAGAAGAGGACAGCCAAATTCTCAACATTCTCAGCAATCACAACAATGAGTCTTTCTCTGTAGGCCTGGCTGCCTATACACAGGAACCCAGTTGAGGGCTCCAACCATTATCTGTAAAGTTGTGGTGAGGGCTGGGAAATAAAGAATTCTAATACTGCAAATTATGAAGGTATAAAAAAAAAAATCAAAAAATCAAAAGCAACAAATGAACAAGCAATAAAAATAAACAACTCATAAATAGAAACAACAATATGGTGGGTATCAGAGGAAAGGAGGGTAGGATAGCAGTAAAGAGTAAAAAGCCACATATAGTATACAGTGACAGAAGATTTGACTTTGGGGTGGTGGGCTCACAATGTAACATGAAGATCATGTATCATAGAAATGTACGCTTAAAACCCATTTCATTTTGTTAACCAGTGCCATCCCAATAAACTTAATGAAAAGAAAGAAAAACAAGATTTACTTGTAACTTAATTTTTTATATTATCTGTATTGACAACCAGCTCACAGCAATTTCTACAAATTTAACAAGCAAGCATTTGTGAGCTGGTACAAACTGGCTCCAGTGAGTTATTGCCGCTTTATCTTTCCCAATCATTGCAAGTGGCTGAAATTTTACAAAAAAAGCCTAATTCACTTGGACTCAGGGATTCACATTAATAAAATATAATGAACTCCTCCTGTAATGTGCACAGCCTTATCTGTTATTAATGCTCACAATGAACTCACTTATTAGATCCTTTCTGGGGGGCAGGCTTTGATGAACATGGAGAGTGAGGAGACACTTGAAGGGGTGTGGGAGAAAAATCCAAGTGGAAAAGGAAATAGACCCACAAGGTGTCTCTCACAGACTCGAAATGTGCCAAACTGAAAATTTAGGTTAGGAATGGCCTTTCACATGTGGTTACACATTTCTATGACATGAATGTAAAGACTGAAAAATTTCAATGTTTCAGTATTACTATAAACTTTTGTATAGAATTCAGAGGTTTGGCCTGAAAGTACACATTCTATGAAAGGTTTGTGATTTCTAGCTCAAATTTGAGAAAAGCATTTTTAGGATATACGCTTTGTATCTATGCAAAAAACAAACTATCAGCCTACAGAGGATGCAAGCTTTATCATCACAAAAAAAGCCACACATGAATTTTGTACTACATATTTTGCTAATGGAAAATAAAAGGGATGAAATCCACACTCAGTTGCCTTCATTGAATTTATTGAAAGAATTTGTCTCTTAAAAACTTTACAATAAATGTGGTCAACTCTGTTTTCCCTGGGGAAGGAGGGAACTTGACAGAAAATTTCAAAATCTGTTTTTAGGGGAAGAGGCTCTAAGAGCACTGATAAAAAGAACAAGACTTGAAAGTAAAAATAAAAATTCCACATGTTCTAATTTATGACAGTGCTCTAATCCACACACCTCATCAGGACCCTCTGGTGTTCAGCAACTTCATCATTTGAAAAAGCTAGAGGGAACACTGATGATGACATCGGTATCACATCTTAAGATTAGATCTCTGAGATGGTCAGTTTCAGTAATTTAACCTCTGATAGGTAGATCAATAGATAAATAGACAAATAGATGAAAGTGAGTATTCATTCTAGATTAGAGCAGTTTCACAAGTCCTATTACTTTAAGTAGAACATATGAATGAACCTTCAAGTCTCTTATTCATATCACAAAATATGTCTTCTCCACTTACCTTTTCTATGTGATCTCAGGCTAAGCAGAGATAAAGTGACACTGCAGGGCCTGAGGACTGAGTGAGAGTATTTGGGTTTGAATATCAGCTATTACACTTGCTCCTTTGTGGCACTCAGCAAATTACCAAACCTCCTGCATCTCAACTGCCTCTTTCATAAACTGAGGATGATTGTAACAGAACCTGATTTGGAGAGTGATATGGAATGAATGTTTGTGTCCCCCAAAATTCACATGTTGAAACCCTAATGACAATGTGGCTATATTTAGAGATGGGATTTCTAAGGAAGTAATTAAGAGCAAATAAGGTCATAGGTATGGGGCCCTGAGCTGATAAGATTAGTGCCCTTCTAAGAAGTGACACTACTTGCTCTCTCTGTGGTTACACAGAGAAGGACATGTGCAGACATAAAGAGAAGACAGCTATCTGCAAACCAGGGAGAGAGCCCCCACAAGAGACCAGTCATTCTGGCACTCTGGTCTCAGTCTCCCAGCCTTCAGAACTGTGAGACAATCAATTTCTGTTCTTTAAGTCATCCAGCATTTTGCTATGGAAGCTAGAGCAGCAAATATACAGTGTTATTGTAAAGGTAAAATAAAATAATATACAGCATTGGACAAAAGTAGGTTTACAGTTGTGAGTGAATAAAACACAGGGTTTATTCTTGTATTGTTTATTAATCATTTAATTATTTTCCATACAAACAACTGTAAACCTACTTTTGCCCCATCCTATAGTAAAAGCATTTACAATAGTTTCAGGCATATAGTAAATATTAAGTGATGACTAATACTATATATATAAATGTATATTATATATCTTACAAAATCTTCATTTTTGAGATGAGAAAATTATATTTTAATATTTCATGGATACTAATCTATAATCACATAAAATTTCAATATTATAAAAGAAGTAAAACTACTCTCTTTTCTCTTTTAGTAATATAACCACTGTAAAGAAAATGTGTTCCCTGAATTATTTACAGTATGGTCAATAAAAATATGGCTTTCTGAGTATGTCTAAATTAAATGGTTGATTTTCAACACTATTAGTTTTTATGTTTCATTGGTTTTAATCAATTTCTATAACACACCCATTTTCAACATCCCACCCTTGGCATGTTAGGAAGTCATGTTGGCTGACTTAGGAAGCAACTTAACTTGGGTGAACATGTGAGGTTCCCCCTGACCCTAGCTTCTGTAACAATATTTTCATGAAATCGGCCATCATGATACAGAATGGATTGTGCACACTGACCTGCACTAGCAGCTATTATAATATTGGATTCAGTAGTTTCAGAAGCCTTGATTGGGATGTCTAAGAGACCTGCAGGTTTCAACTTAGGGGATAATTCAAATAAATACACATATAACCTCTTTAACACATAGCCTTAAGTTAAATCGCAGTAGTTAATAGTTTCTTTAATAGATATACACAAGAAAAAAATGCAATAGTCAATATAATATAAGTTAAAGGAGACAAAATTTAACTCAACACCTTAACAGAAACAAAAGTATATCATATATAAAGAAAATAAATTTCAAACACAATTTAGACTAAAAACTTCCTGGTAACTCAGTTCAAATTGAAATGGACGCAGGATTAAATGTTATGATTTTACTAAAATGTGTCATAAATTACATTATTACATATGTACAATTTCAAAATACATAAATCATTATGTATTACAAAATATATCTGAATTCCAATCATTAGTCCTATATATCATTCAAGAATATTTTTGACCAAGGAAAAATATTTTTAACTTCAGAAACAAAAAATCCTTTAATTAAATTCCCATTAACATTCTTCTGCAATACAGAAGTAAGAAGATTGTGTTTATTACTGTAAACCGGTACTGTAAAAAACTAAAGGTAAAGGTTAACTAATCAAATTGGCACTCCAAGTACTTCTTCTCTAAGTGTGTATGTAAGATAATGGCATGCACAGAATCAGAAGAAAATTTTCAAAACTGTTTAAGGTTTTAAAAGTATACACATACCCCTTGCATTTAAATTTATATTTTAAAAAATATGTTTATAAATGGGACATATGTATGCAACATGCAAACATAATAATCTAAACAAAAGCCTAATCAGCATTTGGGCTGAAAATATATACATTATTAAAACAGTCATTGGACTAAGTTTATTAACATCCTCTGTAATTTACATAACTACCCTGCCCAATGACTTCAAGAAAGAGCTGAAAGTTTAATAAGGATTCTATATGACAGCCATAAAAAGCTTAAATGTGAAGTTGTTTTATATCTACCATGAATTCTTCTTTGGGTGAAGTGAAACATCTAGATTTAAAAGCATATATTTAACCTATTATCTCTAAAGTAAATGGTGGTTAATGAAATAATATATATAAACTAAAGTATGCAAGAATTTAGACTACTGTAAGAAACCTATTTGAATTTGTGCAAAATATGAAGTGCATAAAATTTTAGAAATTATTTTGAAGGACACTGCAAAATGCAAGTCAATGACTACTAGTGAATCTGTTGAATTGTTAAGCTTTATTATAAACAGTGCTTGATCATTCACACCCCATCCCCACCTGCTTTCTCTTTACAATAAACCAGAGAAAGATTTACAGAAGGTAGAGCAGGAAGCAACTTCAGAAAGATAATTAATTGTTCATTTTCACACATCCCAGAAGTACCGGTGTCCAACCAAATATGTAAGGTCTCTGACTCACAAATAAGAGACATTGTTTTAAATGACAGCATTTCCAAATGTATTGATAAGGCCATTTAGAAGGACCATGTTATTGGTTGTGTTATTTTTCATGGCAAACATTTCTTTAAAATAGCCAACTTCACTTTAGCCTAGATGTAATAATCATCCATTATAATAAAGTTATTATTTATTAAAGAAACACACACCTTATCTGCCAATTCCCATATCAATGACTAGGAATATTGTGGTAAATAGACAGAACCCCTAACCTTGTGAAGTTCATTGTAGTACAGCACAGACACCTTATTAAAATAAACACACAAAAAAAGAGAAAAAAAGAAAATAAACACACAAATATATATGTGTACACTGCAATGCACATGATGTAGGATGAGTTAAAGTTTCTTTTGAAATATATGAAGAAGACCTAGGTCAGAGATGGCAATACTTGAAGTGACCTGATATGCAAGCTGGGCAGGCTGGCCTAGAAAAGGGATAGGGTGGAAAGAATAATCTGGCAGGAGAAACAAATGCATCTGCAAGGGCCTTGTGGAAGAAAAAGCATGGTGACCATGCTCAAGGTACTGAATGCAGGCCAACATGGCTAGTGGGCATAGATGGGGGCCCTGGGGAGACTCACAGAGAGTAATGGGATTGATTATGCACAGTCTTGTAACCTCCCTTAAAGATGCTCATCTTTTACTATGGAATAGACACCTGAATCAGTTCAAGCCAGTAGATGTGACAAGGTATGTTGACCATTTATAATTAGTACCCTCTTTACAAAGTAGAGAATGAACTGGAGAGGACAAGAGTGGGTGTGTGGAGGCACCAGGTTATAAGAAGAATCCTGATGAGAACAAATGTTAAGATGCATGAGAATAATGAGCATGGAAACAAAAGAGGACAGGCCCAAAACATATTTAGGAAAGAAATCAAAAAGATTTAGTGATAGTATAGAAATAGGGAGTGAGAAGACAGAGTCAGGATTAGTAAGATTTTACTTAAATTAAAAAGGAAAAACAACTAGAGTGTATTCATAGGACATCTGTATTCACAAAAGCTAATTGATGATTCAGGTTAATTACTGTTCTCCACATGTTGAATTTCTGACATAGCTTCTATAAGCATAATTCAGCAACACAACAATGGCAGAGACTGTCATGCCAAAATGAATTGCTAACATATGCAATTAAAATAAATGTCTATGAGACATAACTGTCAAAATAGTAATTATGACTTGGTGAGCTAGAAAGAGTCTGAAAACTTGAAATTAAATTCCTGTCATCTATGTAGACTCAGCATATTCCAAACCAAGGTATTAAAAAAAAAAAAATAGAAAACTAATCAAAGCCTTTATTACTAAATATTCAATAACATGATTCAGATAAGCAATATATAACTGGGAAATGCTTTGAGTGTTGTAATGGTTTTGAAATCATGTTCACTTGAAATATATTTCAATATTGAAAATAATGAAGACTAAACCACTCTCAATTTCAAAAATCCACGGTCACTAATGGTATTGATTACATATAAATAAGCTTTCTAAATAAGTTTTCTAAAATAAGAGAACCCTACCAAACAAAAGTGAGAAATTTGGACAAGTGTATTAGGAGCAATTACTGAGCAACCTATTAGATTTGACAATGTATAAAAGACAATGGGATATACATAAAATCAAAAGTCCCAGAAGTTTGGATGTGCTAATGAGATAAAGAGCCTTTCTAGGTAAATAATTATAGGATTCTGCAAAAATATCTTTCAAGAAGAAATATTCAGAGGCATGCATTAGCTAATCTTTAGGTGGTATCATATTTCACCAATAATAAGACTCTAACTTTTATTATTATTATTAATTTTACATTTTAACATCTCTGAAATCAAGATGCCTCTTACAATTGACAGTGTCTTTCAACTCTGGGAAGAGTAACACAAGGGACAGTCATTTTACTGTTGCTATTACCTGCTCTTGACCATAGCAATGCAAACTGTCTTCTCCTGACAGCCAAATGCATCGTTCATACAACACATGTTTAGTTGGGATGCTGCTTAAAATATTTTCAAAATGTTTACGTTATGATTCATCATGGAAACAGATTTATTGTTTACCCTGAAATGCATGGCAACAAATGCTAGGACATAAATTTGGTCTTAGTAAAATATTCTTCATTGGAGGATGGGCCACAATTTCTGATTTTCTGCAAAGCAACAAACACATGCTCTATAAAACATGAGAAACACATCCATAATTGTATGAAGCTACTGTATTTTGTTACTGATATTTGTGCAAAAATTATCTCCAGTGCCATTTGGTGCAGCTGAAGAAAAGACAAATCTGCCCAATCCCTCAGAACTGGTGAAAAATGTTTCAAAGCAATGAGGGACAGATATGATAGATTCATGAGTTGGGTGGCACTATCATTAATGAAAATGTCATAATTTTATTGGAAGCACTTTTTTCTTTCTTAGTGACATGTGAAATGATGTTACATCTTACAATTAATGTCATATTAGATTCAGTGTAATAAGGTTATGAGAGCAATGGACTGGCAGATGGAAAAGATCTAGTCTCAGCTCTTTAAAAAATAATCTGGAAAATCAACAGTCAGGCTATTAATTTATCTAGGACCCAATTTGGTCACTTGTAAAATAAAGATGTTGGGATAGGCAATTGTTTAATTTCATGACATTACACATTTTCATTAATTTTAAATATCTGCAGCAAGTTTATCTTAAAATATATACAGGAAAACTTGGTTCACTAAAATTCCTATATATTTGAAATGTTAATAAACATAAAATAGAAGTAACCAATATTTTTATTAATTTTTTATCCAGGATTTTAAAAATAAAATATGTTGCTAACTATACTAATAAGAAAGAAACAAACAGTAAATGAAATATTGGGTTAAATGAAGATGTGGTCAAATATTTTAAATCTTCAAAACTTTTTAGAAATCATGATTATCCATGATAAAATAACAGATGAAAGGGAAGAGAAAGATCAAATCACAGCCTTAGTTTAAAACATACTTAGCTTTGATCCTTTAAAAAAAATTTTTGTGATATTGTAAATGTTGTGCTATATATATGTCAATAATTTTCAGTTCACCAGAATGCCTATTTAACCTGAGTATGATATTATCTAATAATTTTAAGTAAATGAGAAATTATTATAAAGTACTTTGATGTAAAATCTTATTATCAGATAAAAATTTCCATAATAACCTACCAAATGATATATATCAAAATTAACTATTAAACCTTATCTAACACACAGGTACTAAGGTGATAAAAATGTGATGAGGTTAAAAGAATGTGGTAATGGAGATATTTTCAGTGAAGGTAAGCTTTTTAACTTATGCTTAGAAATTGGAGATAATTAAGGTGGGTAATTTCACTGAGATATAATTTACCAAAGCCATTGGAAGATTATACAATGTTATAGAAGGGCAAACAATTTTTAAAGTAATCTGAAGAAAAATGAGATCAAGGGAAATTTTACACAGATATATTTATTACTATATAACTGAAGAAATGCTTTAGACTGATTCTCATAATGGCTTGTGAATTTCAGTATTTAGTTTTAATATAGACTGTTAAAAGAAACTCAAAACCTTATGTAGCAGCTATTTTTTAAATTATATCATTTTAAATTGCAGAACACAATCCAAAATCAATTTTAATTTGTTATATATGAGACATACATGTTAAAATAACAATATAAAATATATATATTCAAATATATAATTAAGGATTAATAGCACTCAGTTTGATATATGACAGTGCTTATTAATTAAACCTGGAGTTGAAGACATCCTTGTCTTACATACACTATTTAGAAAATGTTATTGGTAAAACTAGTTTACATTCATCTACATATATCCCCTTTATCTTATGAGTCAGAAATATATATGGTGAGCAAGCTCATCAAATCATAAATTAGCACCTTCTCTAGTGCATAGGAGGTATGTTAGGAGTTGGATTCCCATGGATCTCTCATATTTCTGTACATATTGAGAGCAGCTGATACTACTTGTCCTAGAGTTAACTGCTTTGAAAGACAGTGTTTCCCATGAGAACTGGGGGCATATTTGTTTCCTGCCCAGTAAAATCAGAACAAAGTTCAGGCAGACTTGCCTACTGTCTATTAGAAAAGATTCGAGTTTCTTAAATACAAGACTCCTTAGCTATAACAATAACCCACGGTGTAAACAGTGTCCTCCTGGCCCCCCCTCCATGTCATTCCCAAAGCACCTGGAGGGATAATAAAGTTCATGCTGCTTGCTGTGCTGTGAGTGATGGATAAAGTATTGTCTCTGACCCAAGAGTATCACGTCACCTGCCAGAATCTGCCATGAAACTTGCAGACTACATCATTGGCCTGAAAGTGGGATAAATTCTCAGACTTTTCACATTCTTAATGGGAACCAAACATTTCTCATTAAAAGAATTTATTTATCTAGCATTTTTCCACTTTCTAGTTTTTTTTAATATTGTAAAATAGAAATTGGCCCATTTCAGTCATTATTTACAAGTACAAAAATAATATTAATTTCAGGACTATTGCTTTCTGAAAAAAATATAATTACTGTATATTGAGCTCAGATGGGTTAAGATTTGCATGACACATCCCCAAAATAGGTCAAAACAGGGCACCCCTATAGCCCCTTCTCTCTGCATCTCCAGCCAGTTCAGCTGGTTAAATTTATATCCAAGAGAGGGGGAGAAATTTTAATGAAAATTTTGGATGGAATCTTGCTAACCAACAACCAAATGAAGTCATTTAGCATATTATTTTTTAAAAATGTTTAAAGGATTTTATTTGTTATTTTTAGAGAGAGGGGAAGGGAGAAATACATCAATTTATGGTTGCCTTTCACCTGCCTCCAGCTACAGACCTGGCTGGAGACCTGACTTGCAACCTGGTTATGTGCCCTGTCTGGAAATCAAACCAGAGACCTTTGGGTTTGCAGGCCATCGCCTTATCCACTGAGCCACCAGCCAGGGCAGCGTATTATTTGAGATGTCAAAATAAATGCACGTCAGATTTATGGACATGTTCAGTGAGTGAAAAACCTATCAACTATTCCATTACAGACTCTTCCTCCATAAATGCCCATACATAAACCTTCTGGGAAATACCCAATGTCATACTTAAGATGCATACTTGCACTACAAGAATTGTTAAAGCAAAGCTGAATGGTGCAAAGGTATAAGAAAGGTTAACCTGAAGAACAACCAACTAGACCTATTAGGTAAGACTACTGTAATATGCTTATGATATTCATCAAGTTCTATGCATAAAAAGTGCAAATAACAAACATCTAATCAATCTGAAGATGACAAGAATACAAAGGTAATCTGCCATTGCATCTTGATAACTGATATTTGGATAAATTTTCATGATGAACCAAGTCTGTTAGAAAACAAAAGTTGTAATAATATTCAGTTCCTAAATCAGATCTATATATATGATTGTTTCTTGTCTTCATAGGAAGTTCCATATAAATTAAAATAGCTTTGTACAGTTTAATGAAAAAAATCATCAGTTGACAATTTTCAAGAAATGAGTTTTTATCATATTAATACAATGTAACTAGTTTTACTAACCATCTCTAAAATTAAATGGTTAAGTACCATGACTATACTTTGATTATATCCTCTGCATATTTCCAATATCTGACACATCAAGATAATTGGGTCTATCCTATTAATCCTATCCAGAAACCTTTCATAGTCCTGACAGCTCATAGTAAACAATACGAAATTCAACAGAAACCCAGCCAATTGCTCTAAAGTGAAAGAGAGAGCTAACTTTGAAAGAGAAATAAATAAATAGTAATAATAGCTGCTGGAGTCAACTTTCTCCCTTTTTATGGTAGCTAGGAATTATCAAGGGCAACTCTCAACTTATAGAAGAGCCTTCACTAACTTTTAATGTTGTATATTACAAAATACATCATGAGATTGAGGAACTATAACAGTCTTCATTATTTAAAATTTAATATTTCTTCATGTAACTAAATAAAACCTATTCCCTATTATTTGACAGGCATTTAAAACTGAAATGTACTTTTTTCCATCAGGAAAGAAACAAATATAGAGTCACAACACTTCCATCTAATTCCCATTTTTAGCTGCAAGGAATAAAAGCAACAATTGGGAAAACGCTAACATGGCAGGGGTTTCATGACTGACATCACTTGCATTGTTTCACATTAGCTATTCCAAGAGCCATCAGAAGATAATGACTTTCAGTCGCTATCAATCCATAATTTTTTCAGTTGCAATTTCCCATCAGTCATTGCTATTACTACCAGTAATCAAATCTCCTCCTTTGTTTCTTGAAATTAAACTTGAACAAAGCAGCATGACTAATTATCAGCTGATCTTCAAAAGCTCTTACCAATAATTTGCCACTTTGGACATTAGATTGTATTGGTAATAAATGTAGACTCTGTATATTTTTAACTTGTGGTGAATTGCTAAGTAATTGCACACACATCATTCACACCACTATCGGGGAAGAACATTACACTGCCTAGATGAGGCTAGATTAAAATCAATTAAAAAGATAACTTGGTTCTGTTTGTCATGTACTTATGTAATTTATCTGACAGTTTTTCTGAATACCACTGAAGAATGCTCATGAAGCAGATATAACCCCTTTGAATGGATTGATACTTCTTTAAATCTCTCTTTGGAATGTATTATTCTCAAGGAAAGTTGTTAAATCAATTCTACAATCGTAAGATTCAAATGGCACTAAAAACTTCCTGATCACCAAGATTTTCCAGTAATGTTTAATTAGGATTAATTGCATGACTGGGAATAGTGCTATTTCAATATCAATAGTAGGAAGGTCACTTTTTAAAAATTAATTTCTTTTTTAAAGATTTTATTCATTATTTTCAGAGAGAAGGGCAGGGAAGAAAGGGAGAGAAGCATCAATGTATGGTTGCCTTTCACCTGCCTCCAGCTACGGACCTGGCTGGAGACCTGGCTTGCAACCTGGTTACGTGCCCTGGCTGGGAATTGAATCAGCAACCTTTGGGTTTGCAGGCCAGCGCCAATCCACTGAGCCACCAGCCAGGACTAGAAGGTCACTTTTAGAGTGTTATTTAATATAAAAATACTATTAATATCAACAATATACATATTGAAGATGAACCTCCTATCTCACACTAGATGCAGGAATTACTGTTTTAAAGCAAAACAAAATGAAACATGTTCAATGGCCTTTTCCATTTTGGTGTTGTTGGGTAAGACTATCTTCTGAGGCACAGAAACAGTATAAACACAAAAACTCTATTCCTAACAGTCACTCATGTCCACTATCAAATCCATTCTAGTCCCAAGTAACGTTGTTTTATGTAGTTTTATCTATTTCCACCAGTGTATATCTATAGCTTTAATAAATGGCTTATGTCTTTTTTTAATAGAATCATCTTTTTACAATGTCATTTTGTACCTGACTTACCCTTTGATAAATTGTGTCCATCAGTATTTACATCACCTATCACCCTTTTAAGTATAAGGTAATGCTTATATAGAGACAGAGACTATGATATACAGTTTTATTTTCCTAAATCTGTCTAACAGCCAACTAAAATAGGTAAAACATACCAAGAAATCTAGTATTAGCCTCCTTATTTAAAGTTCTTCAAGTTCTTCAAGCCTCAGTGTAAAGAAAGGGTTGTACCCAAGTATAGATTAATTTATCCTATTTTCCCAATTCTCTAAAATAATCAATTAATCATATTTTGAGAACTCTTGCTTTAGACCAGTTATAGCAACAGTTCATTGTTCATAAAATAAGAATGAACAAAAGCCTCCTTTCAAAGACTTGAAATACACCCATAACACAGAAACAGAATTATGTGAATGGTTCAAAATTTCCTATTCAACAAATTTTCACTTTCTTTGCATAAAAATGACTGATATGTAGAGACAGCAGGAAGGAAAATGCCTACTATAAATTTACTTTTGACCCAAAAGAAAATATTATTTTTGGCAATGACAGAAATCTCAGAATAATAATATTGCCTACTGAAATGAGTTTGTATCTGAATTTCTAAGGCAGCTGTGAGGAGACAGATGCAAAGGAGACCAGATGAGTGAGCTCTTTAGGGGTCCAAGAGAGCACCTGGAGAGAACCTGCACTATCCCAACTATGAAATGGAAGCTTAATCTAAACTAAAAATCACTCTGAAATATAGGTCTGGGATCCAGCTAATGATGAAGACTGGGCTTTACATGTATAAATTGATTTTAAAAAATGGGTGGTGATGATGATGATGATGATGATGATGATATGATACATTTCCAATAAGGGTAGGTAATTGATAGATTAAGTAAGCTTTCAGACCTGTGCTCATTAATCTAAGTAAAGCATTTAATTAGGTCTCTAATTATATCATGGACTAGGTAGAGAATAAGAGATGGGGAAATAAAAGTCACCCCAAGAATCAGTAATGTATATCCAAACATTTTGTACTCGTACAATGTTGATTATTAGATCTATCTGAAGTTGAAGGAGAAGTAATAGAGCTTTGTGATTTACTTTGCTTGTCTATATATTTCCATCAGTGGTTTGTAAGAATGATACAGAAAACACACTTGTCACACTGCAGATAATACCAGTCCAGGATGGGCAGCACATGGGTATATATGCAGAATGGATAGAAACACAATTAAAGCCTTGTGTTTAGATTTTAAGAATCAATTGTACAAGTAGAGGAGTAGAATGGCCTGACTTGATAGCAGCTCATATGGAAAACGTACAATTAAACCCTGGGCTTCAGTGATAGTGAGTTCAAGGTGACCTGGCTATGAAGAGAGTCAGTGTCATCAAGTCTGCACCAATATCAGCCGGCACCATTCTAACTAAGGAGGCCAACCATCTTACTTCATCCTGCAGTGATTTATTACTCTTAGTTCTTGTGTCCATGCTGTAAGTTGAAATGTGGGTGTTTAGAGCACAATCTATAAATAGTAGAGGTCTCAAAATTATGAGAAATAACTGAGGGAAGTGAGTATGTTACTTTAAGAATGAAGCCTCAATGAGACATGCAAACTTTCTTCAAATAATAGGGAACTTCTTGTAAAATACATCACTTCTTTGCTTTGCTAAAGAACAGAGCCAACCCAGGTAAATATGTTAGATGAACCCCTCTGGTTCATGCAGTACAGCACAGGCACTGAGAGAGGAGGGTGAGACAGGAGTCTGGAGCCAGCCATAGCTCAAGCGTTCAATCACTCATAGATCAAGAGTCAACAAATATTTTGATCACCCTCTTTATACCACTCACTACTTAACAGTAAACTGGAGTTGAGATTCCAAATATTTAACAATTTGCATGAGCACTAACTAATCAGAAGAGATGCCTGATCAATCCTAAGTAATGCCTACTACATGCAACAGTATATGCTGCATCTCAGTTCAGTGTTACTAGTCAAGGGAGCAAAGGTCCATGTGCAATTACAGCATATCAAGCCACCTGCTATACTGGACCATAATAAAGAGGAGCATCAGCCTTGGAACAAAATAGAATGACTTAATAATCAAATGGCATTTGAGATAAAGCTTGGAAAATAGGTGAACCAGCAAGTGAAGGGAACATTGGAAGTGAGTAGACTGCAATATTTGGTGTGTCTGGGGAACCATAAGTTTCTTTAAATTACTATATCATCATATGGGTTGGAGTGGGTGGCAAATGATAAGATCAGGAAGGCAAACAGTCAGGTCATGAAGGGCTATATGTACTATACAAAAAGGTATGGATATTATTTGGGAGCCTTCAAAGAGCCACTGAAGAACTGTAAACAAAAAAGTGACATGATCAAAATTTTTCAATAGAACAATCACTCTAATGGTATAATAAGATATACCATACAGATAATAAGGTTACTACAACCATACAGAATTGACCTAAACTAGAGAAATAGCAAGGGAATAGAAAGAAGATTAACATCAAAGATATTAATTGACAATTGATCAGTATTTATTGACACAAGTGGAATATTGCATAGAATTTTACTTGGTAAACTGGAGCTATTCACTGAGACAAGGAATGTAGAGAGCAAAGCATATCTGGAAACTAAAAGAATAAATTTCATATTTGAGTTTGAGCATCCTAAAATATATAAAGAGAAAAGTATCTAAGGTATTGAAAGAGAGGTGATGTCTAAAGTTGTAACTTTTGGACTTACTGCATCTAAAACTACCTTTAAAATGGTATGCTGAAAGAGAAGAAAACAGAGCTGAAGTCAGAACTCACTCAAGAAAACTAACATTTAAGTAGTAGATTGAGAAAGAGAAGCCTGCAAAGATGACTAAAACCACAGCTTTCTAAGTGTGTGGCCTTGGGCAAGTCACTTTGACTCAATGAACTTCAATTTCCTCAACTCAGAACTTGGCAGATAGCAATACATAGCTCACAGGGTAGTAAACCACCATGCATAGTCATGTACCTGAATGGTACTTCTCTTCTTTCTTCTGGATATTTCAGGTCTGAGGCCTTGATTAGCTGATATTGCCTAGCTAAGAGCAACTCATGTAAATTCTGACTTGAAAATATCTTATTAAAACAAAGCCCCAACTTTGTGGTCCAAGGGGGAGAGCACGAGTTCTGAAGTAAGATCGATCTAGAATCCTGACCTGACTTTGTATAATTCATTTAAACATATCTGAATGTGCTCTGTCACTTGTAAAGTGAGTCGAAGTATACCTGCATCACAGGATTTTGTTGCTTCTGGTAAGCAAACATCTCATCTTCCTGTATCTACAATCCCACAGGTTTTCATTAGGTCTTAGGCCTTTCTCCATTGTATCTCTTTACTTCTCAAGCACACTGTACCAGACATAATACAACATTTTCTTAATGACTCAGGGTTATCATTATGAACATCAGTTAATGTTACATGTCTGATATGCAGACACAGCTGCAAATGTAATAGAACATCAGGCAAAATGAGCCACTCATGTAACACACAGTTGACTTGCCTCATTTTGTCATATGCATAATATTGAATCCACGGGAGCTTAAAGTGATTTACCAGGCATCCAAAAAAAAGAAAAGAAAAAAGATGTGAACAGCTGCCTTTCTAAGATTTGATATCATAGAAGGGAGACAAACAAATGTCATAGTGATTCGTCAACATCTCAAGTCCAATGTTTGTTCTTTTACAGCTAACAACTTTCTTATGCGTCTGGCCTTGTCTTTTATAAATGAGATCTGGGATCTGTTGTACCATGCTGCATTCTACAGCAGAGGAATACAGCTCTATTTACTGCATTTGCATTCTTTACCTTGCAATATTTTAGAGCTTAAGTCTTCATGAGAGATGTCAAAGGATCTCTTCTAGCTAACTCTGCCTCCCAATGCCATTATCTTTTGCCTAAGCACCCAGATTTCATAGGACTATGACCCTAACCTGGCCTTATTCACAGGTAAGTGGCTCAAGAATCAGCACCAGACGTGTGGACAGCTGATTTATGGTCTAGCATGTGACACAGCCTGTGAGATCTGAAAGGGTGAGCTAAGTCATTTAAGAGTCTTTGTTTTCAAAATGTATAAAAGGGAACACCAAGAAACTATGCCAGCCAGCAGTGAGCTAATAGGTGAAATAATGTCACATATAATTCAAAGTGTGAAGAGACCAGAAAAGCTATAGAGAGGAGAAGGTAGTGAATAGGGAACCAGAGGAGAAACACTTTTAAGTTCTAAAGATAACTTGAGCCCCACGGGCTTTTAAAGCTCAACATTCACTGTGCATTTTTCTTTAAAATATACTGCCTTTTTTTTCCTGAGGTAATTTAAGAGAACATTTTTTCTTCCAATCAGTTTAGCCTGAATGATACATTATAGTGGTATTAAAACACAACTTATAATGCCTCAGTAAAGTTCATCTTCTATAATGTGTTGAATTGTGATATACTGATTGACCTTAGAGATAAAGTTCCTTCATTTCCTGCTCCCTTTCCCCCATCTACATATTCGTATCATTGTAAAGACATGATATTCCTTTAAAAACCCTGGGGTAGAAATGACTCATTTTCTGGAGTTCTGAGTTTTCTTGTCTTGGAAAGCCCACTTTCTGCTATCCCTCTTACCAGTTCTTTCTTCACTACTGCACTTTCTTATGGATGGACTCTCTTCCTTTTTTCACCTCTGCTTTTCTTCTCTGAGTAGCCTCTGCCTCATCCCCTTCCTTATTGGTAGAAGTTATACTACACTCCCATCAGAATGCATGAGGGCTTCAATATCCTCAAACCCTTGGCACCACTTGCTAGTTTCTTTCTTTCTTTCTTTCTTTTTTTTTTTTTTGTAACAGTCAATCTAGTGAATATGAAGTGGTCATATTCAATAAGACATGATTATGGTAAACATTGATAAATACTTATCCAACATATATTTCTTCTCCCCACTCTAAAGAATTCATTACACTGAAGTATCAACTGCACTGTCAGCCCCAGATGATGAAGCTGGTTGGTCAGCCACTTGCCTTGTGGTGTTTCTCATTAGTGATTTTGGCCAAAGATGCAATCAGACAAAACAGGGCTTTAAAAGGGGTGAAAACATGTTCCATAATCTATCTCTCTTTATACCTATCATCAACCCCAACACTATAAATAGAGAACATGCTGTCCTAGTTTTTCCTGAAGTTGTCTTGTAACTAGAAGAAGAACCAGTCTGAGGACAAGACTGAAATGCCAAAGATAACAGAGCAAAAATACAACAAAATACATGAATCATTAATATACTTAAGCCAAAATCAGTTAACCAAAGAATGCACTCTACTATGAACATCTTTTTTATGTAAGGTAATAAACTGTTTTAGTTTTTAAGCCCTTGTTAACGGGGTTTCTGGTATCTTCCACCAAAGGCATTCAAGTTGATCAGCTGTAATCACAGTCAGAAACTTTTAAATATAGGCTAGAAAATGGGCTAAACAGAGGAATGGTAAATGTTTATCAATGAAGGCACATATATGAATGACAGCCACACATATAACATAAAATGTACATCACCTCTGTCGCTTAAAATAAGAAAAAATAGCAAGTCTCAATCCCCAATTTAGAAAGAAACTAGGATATCTAGAACATTAATTCTATGGCCTGGGTTTATTTATGGCCCTGGCTGGTGGCACAGTGGATAGGGCGCCGGCCTGCAAACCCAGGGGTCGCAGGTTCGATTCCCCAGCCAGGGCACATAGCCAGGTTGCAAGCCAGGTCTCCAGTCGGGTCTGTGCCTGGAGGCAGGTGAAATGCAGCCATACACTGATGTCTCTCTCTCCCTCTCTGCCTCTCTCCCTTCCCCTCTTTCTAAAACTGATGGGGTAAAATCTTTGAAAAAAAAATTCAAAGATGAAACAGAATTATTTTTAAAACAGGTGATAACATAGAGGTTAGCAGTGTGAATCCTATGCCCCCTAACTGCTAATACATTCCCAAATTGATGAATTGATTTAATTTTATTTTAAAATTAATGACTCAATCAATGTTTTATTTAATCATGTTCATCTTTGGCAATCTAGTATTTCAAAGAGAAGCCTGAAATAAGCCCATTGTTCTTTCTTTAATTGAGGTATATAGAACATTCATTTAAAGTGTAGGATAAGAGCATTTTTCCACCACCCCTAATTCTTTTATTTGCTTCTCCTTCCTTGCATTCTCTCAATCTTTTGTTCACATAGAGATTGCCTGCTCCTGTCACTATTAGCAAATGTTCTACAGCGATTCTTCTATCCTCTCTTCTGGTATTTGGAATTAACCAAATTTGGTTAATTTTGGGCAAAGCAAGAGTCACTCGCAGCAGAATGAATCCAGCTGTCTTCTGTTTCAGATCATTCTGACTTAGAAAAGGGCAAACAATAATGGCCACCCTGAAACCATTATGAGTCACTTAAGTGGTACACCTCATTTAGAATATGCCATTCAGATCAACAAGCTCCACATATGTCAACTCACAATGCCCCCTAAGAAGCACTTAGTCTAACTAATAATATGATGATATGCACTATCAGGGGATGCAATGGAAGAATGAAAAGCTAGATATAAATGACTCTTCTAAAATGTTCTGGCTTGGATTTATGATATACAGGTCAAGTATCACTTTCAAAACACTTAGAAACCATTAAAATAGAGAAAATAATATCTCTTCTGGGTCTTATCCTTTTAATACTATTCAGCAGATTGTTCTTGAAGGCCAGGTCTAGACTTGAAAGTGCACAATCCAGCCCGCCCTCCTATAGTTGCTGTTTCACTCTCCACTCTGTTTTAAAAGCAGCCACGGCTGAAAATAGCTCAAGAATGTGAAGCCTGCATGATGGTGCAGTTATTATTTCAAACATGCATAGAAAATGTTATGTCTGAGGCTAGTTTCCTCCAGAAATAATGTTCAAATGCCCTTCTAAAATATTCTCTGTAAATAGAGGTCATTAAAAAAGAATTCATTTAGAGGGATCATTTGGCCCCTTACTAATCAGGTAAGACTGTACTCAAACCAAAGAAAACAAAGACCAATATGTATTTTTTAATTTGAACAAAGGAAAATATTCTTAGATACATTCAAGGTATTATACAAGAACTTTAATATTGATTGCATATTGTTACTAGAACATATCAGTAGTATCTCTTAAGGAACATTAAATGGAAGTACAAAATATTACAAATACCATATTGTCAAATGCTGACTTATAAAGGGACAAAACTTCAGCATTATCCAGTGTTAGGCATAGCTCAGCATTTTCTTCCACTGTGGTGCTGCTGATCATTTTCTGGGAAGGCTTAACATTTTATCTTTGTTTCCAAAAAGTGCATATTAAAAACTATCAGTTCCAAAAAGGCTCAGTTGAACAGTATCTCTAAGCAATAGCAGACAGTGTGTTTGAAAAGTACATGGGTTGGAGATATTAAGTAAAGCTTATATACATGACCTCTATTAATCTTTATAACTCATGTTATATAGTAACAATATGTTATCATGTTAAGTTATTATTATTAAACATCAGCTACAATATTAAAAGTGACATATGCATGGATGGGATAATGTGTCCTCTTTGTCTAGATTTCTTTTCCTCTTAATATTTATATTAAGAAACATTTACAGAGCACTTAATTTATCCCAGGTGCATCTTATACACCTTACAAATATTAGCTCATCTATCACAATAACACCCATGAAACAGGTAGTCCTTTTATTTTCATTGCATGAAGAAGAAAACTGATGGATAGGAATGTTACGTGATTTTCCCAAAGTCACAAAGCTAGTAAGGAAAAGAGCCAAAATTTAAATCAAGAAAGTCTGGCTCCAGAGTCCATGTTCTTAATTGCCATGCTATTGACAGGAATCATTTGCAGCCTCTTATAGAATGAAATGATGGACAATTGACAACAGAACAGAGGTATAATTCAGATTTTGTCACTAACTATATAAGAGCTTAGGCAATTTCCATAAACTCTCTGAACATCTTATTCTTCATTAAGGAAATGGAAAGTCTTTACTAAGATCTCTACTTCTTCTAAAATTCTATAATTCAGAGAACTGTTGCCCTTCAATATATTTACAATAGTTAAGAACATCAGAGAGCCAGCAGCCACTGTGGTGGCACGGGGACTGAGGCTGCAGTGAAAAGTGCAGTCATACATTCAAACCTGGGAAGCAATCCCAGGGCCAGACCATGCAGCCCATGATTCCAGCGCCAGGGAAAATAGAGCCAGTGGCAGTTGGGGTGGAGGGAGAAATTGTCAGTCTCAATGGGCAAGCAGCATTGTACCCTCTCAGACCCCTCCCCCACATACAGTACCACAATGTGATAAAACTGGCAAATTCCTAAGGCTGCGCCTCCTATAAGGTAAGAGGTGTGACAGAGGCAAACACAGAAAACTATCAAACTGAGGAGACAGAGAATTATGGCCCAAAAGAGGGAGCAGATCAAGGTGCCAGTGGGAAAACTGAGCAATAGATAGCCAACCTAACAGCTGCAGAATTCAAAACACTGGTGATTAAGATACTCAAAGACTTGGCATATGCTTAAATACAGTAAACACAGAAAGAAAGAAGTGAAGGCTAGGCTATGTGAAACAAAGAAAAATCCACATGAAACCAAGGGTGAAGGGAAGGAAATCTGGGTTCAAATCAGTGATTTGGAACATAAGGAAGAAATAAACAATCAACTACTACAGAAAAAGGAAACAAGAATTGAAAAAAAAATAAGGAGAGGCATAGGAACCTCCAGGACAGCATTAAATGTGCCAATATCCAAAGCACAGGGGTGCTGGAAGGAGAAGAAGAAGAACAAGAAATTGAGAAGTTATGTGAAAAAATATTGAACAACAACTTCCCTAATTTGGCAAAGGAAATAGACATACAAGTTCAGGAGGCACAGAGTCCCAAACAAGTGAAAGCCAAGGAGGACCACACCAAGACACATCAAAATTAAAAGGCCAAGTGTTAAGATAAAGAGAGAATCTTAATTAAAAGCAGCAAGAGAAAAGAAGAGAGTTACCTACAAAGATTTCATGTAAGACTACTAGCTGATTTCTCAAAAGAAACTTTGCAGACAAGGAGGGACTGACTAGAAGTATTAAAAAATTATGAAAAGCAAGGACCTACAACCAAAATTACTCTATCCAGCAAAGCTATCATTTAGAATGGAAGGGTAGATAAAGTGCTTCCCAGATAAGGTAAAGCTAAACGAGTTCATTATCACTAAGCCATTGTTACATGAAATGTTAAAGGGACTTACTTTAAAAAGAAAGAATCAAAATTATAAACATTAAAAAGACAACAAATTCACAACTATCAATAACAGAATCTAAAAAATCAAATGAAAAACTAAGCAGACAATCAGAGAGGGGACAGAATCAAAGATATGGGGAACATGTAAAGGGGTATCAACTGGGAGGGGGAAGGGAGAGAAGTGGGGAATAGCACAGGGATTAAGAAGTTGGTGGGTGCAGAATAGACAAGGAGATGTTAAGAACAGTACAGGAAAAGGTAAAGCCAAAGACCTCACATGCATGACCCATGGACATGAGCAAAGCGGGGTGGAATTGCTGGAGGACGGTGGATGCTAGGTGGAGGGGAGCAAAGGGAAAAGAAATTGGGACAAATGTAACAACATAATCAATAAAATAAATAAATAAGTTTTAAAAATCTTTAAAAAATAAAGAATCAACCACAAAAAGAAAAAGAAAAGAAAAGAAAAGGAATATCAGCAACAGAGTTCCAAAGACTGGGCAGCATAAAGGCTGAAGACATCAACTGTTGAAGATGTACAAAGGCTGAAGACGAGAATACAGCATGACCTGCTTTAGAATAAATACCTTTTGACATAGCTTTCCACTAATTATTCCTGACTTTTCTATTCGTTCTTAATGTTCAAAATAGTTGCTTGGTGTAAATACAAGTGTAAAATGGTTACTGTAAAAAAATATGTGAATAAACCAAACACTTACGCTCGAGCAGACAAGAGGCAGCTTTTCCTTAACAATGGCAAACTACTTTATGAATGGAGAACAAATTTCCACTAAATGTCACAGATACATCTTTGCAAGTAGCTTAGAGGAGAAGCACTGAACTGCCCATTCTTCTAAGTGCCCACTAGGGATAGAAAATAGAGAATGTAATTAGTTTTAATGAATTCTTGTGGAATGATAGAAAGAAATGTAAAGATGATCCAATAATAACATGCTAGTGTAACTTGCTTGGTTGTTTGGTAAAACAATATCAACTAAACTTCTGGTTTTTATAATCGACAGGTTTTAATCTATAGGCTTATGTTAAGAAACACTGATTTTATACAAATATTTTCAGTAAATTAATACAATCTACATTATAATATATCTCCTCAATGAAGTAAGAGTAATGATTTTCCACTGTGTCTTGTTATCAAACTTCATGACTGTTTTTCAGCAAAACTTTTTTCTCTAAAAACATGTCTACATAACTGCAAAACAGCTAGTTGATATAGTCAATTAAGAAACAATGTCATTAGAGCAACTGAAAAAATATTTTACTGTTCTGGAGAGCTGACCAACTGATTGATTTTTCTTGTTAAAAAATTGATTGGCTATTTTTGTGGACATGTCCATTAAAAAAATAACTTTATTTACTTCCACTTCTCTATTCAACATGTTCTAAGTGGAAAAAACAGGTCATTTGCTTGAGTTTGGTTTTCAATTTTCTATTTTTTTCTTTTTCTTTTTTAACATCAATGTGTGGTTATCTTTTGAGTACCCCCAAACAGGGAACCTTGCTGGAAACCTAGGCATATGACCTGGCTGGGAATCAAACCCTTTGGTTCGCAGGCCAGCACTCAGTCCACTGAACCATACCAACCAGGGCTCAATTTTCTTTTTATATGCAATTTCCATTATTACACTAGAATTAACATAGGTTTGTTGTATGAAATTCTTCATAACCTCAGACACAACACAGGTCTGTCAGTATATTCTATTTTCCTTCCACACTTTTCCCATATACATATATTTGTGCAGGCTTTAGATACTAATTTCTGTATATTTGGTGTCTTTATTTCTTATTTATCATCAGATACTGAGCATATTCCAATTCGTTACTATTCCTCCAAAATAGTCTAACACCTGCAAAAAATGGTGTCATGTGGAAGTAACAACACTCTATTAAGATACATTTATAAACAAGTTGTATTTTTTCCATTAGAAGTTTCTAAAATTAAATACCTTTATCAAAAAGTATGAACATTTTGAAGATTGCATTAATTTCTGCCAAATTGTCAACTTGAAGACTGTATGTATGGACATTTCCTTTCACCAGCTGATATATAGAATATGCTTTTGTGATGGCTGAACTTATAGGTAACAATGGTTTAATCTGCTTGTTTTATTATGAGTGAATGTAAACATTTTCATCTTCTTTGAACTTCCCACATATTTGACATTTTGTTTTCATCCTGGAAGTCTTTTTTTTTGTTTTTTCTAAATTTTATTGTTGTTGTATTACATCCATCCCCTTTCATCCTGGAAGTCTTATTGTTTTCTTTTAATCATTGTTCCAGTTCTGTTGGATTTTTCATTCTTTAGTTGTTGATGTAAAAACAGCACGATAAAGTAAATCTAGGAAAATACTCTGTCCTCAACAAACTTAAAAAGAAATGTACCATTTGTGTTTGGTTCTCTTGACTTTGTGTACAAAATGAAACATTCATACAAAATAAAAAGCAATAATGAACTTAAAGAACCTCCCATTGGCAGGCAAACATAGTCTATAAAACTAATGCAAAACAATATTATATGTCTCATCAATCCAAACATCTTTCCTGTACTTCCTTAGAGCAGTGGCTGTTCATGAATCACAGAAAATATATCTGCCTGTAATTTAGAATTTAGAGATTCATTGTTAATTGCTCTTAAACCTCTGTAACCGTGGTTATTTTCTTATTGTTAATTATTTATACTTGAGTACGTTTAAGCAAAATATCAACTATTTCCAAGCAAAAATTACAGCATATAGAATCTGAACAAGAAAAATTTTCATCTAAATACCCTTTTCCCCTTTTTTAAAGCCATTGTGTAAGAAACAATTAAAATGTTGTACAGGGACTATCAGAATAACTAATAAAAGATAAACACAAAAGCTGTAGGAAGCCAAGCTGTGTCGCTGCTAATCAGAAGCAAATTTGATACAAAGCTACCCTGTAATCCTATCAAGGCCAACGGTGCCTGCAGCCTGATTAAAAAGTTAAATCACACCAGAACTTCCTGACATTGTTCAGAAAGAAAGGTATCCAGAATGCAAGGCTTGAGGGTAAATATGCATAAGAAAAATGCTAACATATTTCTATGTGAATACATCTATTAAAAGGTACAAAATCAAATAAGGTACTTAAAATATGACAGAAATACATCAATCACTTTCTTCTGTCATTTAAAATTGAACCAAACCTTGTGAAATGTTAAAATTGCTTCCTATTTGCACCTGAGATAATGAGAAATCAAATGGACAGAGAAAACAGGGGTAGATAATGAACAGAATGAGCTGTATACTTAATACAATAAGTTATTTAGAAATATAGACATGTTTACACAACTGAAATAATCGGTAAAAATCAAGACTGCTATTTCTCAGCTATAATAGTAATCTGAGGTACAACATTGTACCATGTCCATTTTGTCACAGACTTAGTCACTGAACACTTTATTTGCTATTATGACCAAAAGACATGAATTGTTTGTAATGGATTACTTTTACTGTCTGTGAATTGTTAACCTAGGAAGTAGCTGGATAGATTATCAGAATTATAGAAATGTAGAAATAACAACCAGCCAATTTTATAATTACTAAATTTCTCTTACGCAAGACAAATAATTACAGTACTGATTAAGCTAAAAGCAAAAGTATAAGAAATTCCTTCGGAAAAGTTGTTTGCCCATAATATATAGAATACACACACACACACACCTGGTTTGAAAATTACTTCATTCCTATGTTTGCTTCTTCAAAAGGAAGGAATACATACTATGTATTCATACACATACATACACACACACACACACACACACACACACACACAAATGAGCACAATAAAGACAAAACAAAAAGCCACCAAATTTAACAGCTTAGTTTCTGACATATTCTAGTGTATTTTAAATTTACTAAACATGATAAGACACAGGCATATAGAGTGCAATTACACCAATCTATTTTGCTTCAATTTTCTTATTCTTTAAATAATGGCTCTTTTTATTTTAACTTTTACAAGACTCTAGAGTGCTCTTTCTAAATCAGTAAACAAGTCACCATGATTAATGAACAACAAATGTGTGCTATAAGATCCAGCTATCAAACCTTTAATTGCACAGTTACTTCAATAACATGATAGGAAATGGACTCTTTTTATTGGGGGAAAGACTTTTGCATTCTTGTTAACATAAAAGTAAGATGTCCCACCTGTCCCACAAACACATACATACAACCACACACACACACACACACACACACACTGATCTTAATATTGGGTAAAACAGAAGTTGCATTTAATTAAGGTCTATATTATTATTAGTCAGTTCCCAACAATATCCAAAATATTTTGTATTCAATTTCATTGATAACACCTGTAAACTATTTACTTCTATTTATTTTACATAAAGACTCATAGATGATTCTTGAAAACTATAAAAAATTACTTCATCTATTTTCAAGTAGTTTGAGAGAATTGTTTTTCAGAATGGAAAGAACACTTTGGCATTTATTTCAACATTATATGCAAAGTAGTGATGTTTTTCCTTAATGCCAGAATGCTCTGTACTGGGAGTTTACCAAAATAATGATAGTA
Organism: Noctilio leporinus; assembly: GCA_004026585.1. Taxonomy (NCBI): domain Eukaryota; kingdom Metazoa; phylum Chordata; class Mammalia; order Chiroptera; family Noctilionidae; genus Noctilio; species Noctilio leporinus. Next base: position 103,174 of record PVIW01003638.1, on the reverse strand, counting down.
CGTATACATATGTATATGTATATATACATATAAATTTATTTTTACAGATACAGCTGATGCAAAAACTAAAACAAATTTAATATTAAGTAATATGAAGGCATTAATCTTTACACATGATGAAAATTACTAATTATATATTTTAGCAATATTAAAAATTTTAACAATCTTTTCAAAATCTCTTTAAGCTACAAAAAAATACCATAGACATGCAGTCTATTCATTCTTTATGTGAATTTAAATATAATCCATCAAATAAAAATTAATAGAAAAATTTAAATATAGCATCTACTATTTTAGTAACATGGTCCATTGAATTTTAACAAACATACCATAAATAATAACATTAATAGCCATTTAATTTAAGGGCAAAACCTAACTAAAGATTTGCAGAACCCATCTAAAAGTATCCTGCTCATCCTAGCTCTCTTGTGTATGATAGGTCAATATATGATCTGTTGTGTCTTTCTTTCACATAGAGATGAGGTATTTAGAAGAAATATATGTCATATATGCCTATATTCTTATAGTGTTTTACAGAAAAAATCAGTCCCATATTCTGTCATATTAGACATTAAGTAACTGTCTTAATATGATCTCGTGCTTTGATTTAACCACAATTTATTTTTATTACCACAAGTGAAGCATTATATAGAAAATGCACAATATTTTAAATGGACATACACACCAGACTCTGGAAACAGTTCCTTAAGAAAGATAATGCATTTTCTATGCAATCAGTTGGCTAATATCTTTTCCTACAGTTAAAGCCAAGCTAGTTCCCTACCGAGCAATCCAAATTATGACACTAGATACACCAAATCAGGTTTCGCTGTAAATGGCCTCATTTAATTTCACATGCTCTATTACTTCTCCTTCTGCCCTCCTTGGGTTCCCATCAGTGGTCAGGGGATACGTAACCATTCTTCATGTACACAAGCTTATTTCTATTTTTCTGACTCACTCTTCAGGATGAAATCCCTCCCTGGCCACAGCCTTCTCAGCACACTATTAGCAGTCCCTGGTGGGCTTTTTCCTTGCTCACAGCTCTCTTATCCTTTAATGTGACTTTGATGGAAATCTCAGGATCGTATCTGGCAATCTTTGTCACTCACACCAAAGCCGACTGTAAAATCACTTCAAATGCAATGCTTTTCAGTAAATATTTACCATTCTGTCAAAGATAGGTTTTTACATTAAAATAGGGATTGAAGATGCAAAATGACATGAAAAAATTCATCTTTATTGTCCAAGGTTATGCATTCTGAAAACCAACACTTGAACCTTTGATTTTACCTGAGTGATTCAACAAAAGCATTTCTAACTACATTATATAAGCATTATTTTTAATACCACAAGTTCTACATAAGGCAATAATATACTTTTTAGTTTCTTTTTAATGTATTGAGACCCAAATTGCCCTTGTCAAACAAATATGCTGGCTTTGAGTAGAGGCATATGAATTGGGGGTGGGAAGCTAAAAGACCATTAAGTCCCACTCTCTCCTCCACCAGCAAGGCCGCTACTCCTTCTCTAGATACATTCTCAAGTCTCCCTGGCATGTATTCCCATGGTACTAAGATTTCTCAAATAAACATAATCGGCAATGATGTGGGCCCTGAAGGTTTTCCCTTTTCTGGCTTTCCAATTCCCCCTACACGTGCTCATGCTCCAGTTGTGACTATGCCACCAGGAAAGATAACACAAAAGGAAACTGAGTTCCTGAATGACCACAAGGAGCAGAGCTGTGCCAACAACCTAAACCATTTCTTCCAAGAATATTAAATAAGGAATATGAATTTATAAGTTCTTAAGCACTATATTTTAGGGTTTCTTCTATTTTTAATTAATTTATTGTTATTGGATTACAGTTGCCCCATTTTTTCCTCATTGCTCTCCCCTGCCCAACCCACCTCATCCCCTCTTCCACAGTCAGTCCCCACCCTGTTGCCCATGTTCAGGGGACATTCATACTAGTTCCTTAACTAGACTCTTCCCCTTCTTTTCCCCTTTCTCCCCTCCCCCTTCCTCTCTGGTCACTGTCAGTCTGCTCCTTGTTTCCATGCCTCTGGTTCTATTTCATTTGTTGGTTTATTTAGTTCATTGGTTTTCTGTATTAGATAAGAATATATGGTATTTGTCTTTTACCACCTGGCTTATTTCACCAAGATAACACTCTCTAGTTCCATTGATGCTGTCAAAAAGGATAGGAGTTCCTTCTTTCTTTCTGTTGTGTAGTATTCCATTGTGTAAATATACCAAAGTTTTTTGATCCATTCATCCACTGGTGGGCACTTAGGCTGTTTCCAGCACTTGGCTATTATAAATAGTGCAGCTATAAACATAGGAGTGCATAGGTTGTTTTGAACTGGTGTGTCAGGATTCTTTTGAGTACAGACATTTCTCTGAGGTGGACTACAAAGAACCTATAGGCATATGAAAGAGTGATCAACATCACTAGCCATCAGAGAGATGCAAATTAAAACCACAATAAGATACCACCTCACACTTATAAGAATAGTCATCATTAACAGATCAACAAGTAATGATTAGGATGTGAAGGAAAGGAAACCCTAGTGCACTATTGGTGGGAATGCAGACTAGTGCAGTCACTGTGGAAAACAGTATGGAATTTCCTCAAAAAACTAAAAGTGGAACTGCCTTCTGATCACTGCTAGGATTATATAAGGGGTTTGGGTTTTTTTTTTTTTTTTTTTTTTTTTTTTTTAATAGCAACTTATGCTTCACTCTAATAAGAGACGGAATGGGATAAAGCATGAAGGATAAAATATAAAATTCTTCATTTTGGATTAGCTAAGTATATTGTTTTTACTTATTTTTTTTAAAAGATCATCCTGCTTTATAAGTAGACAATGCATCTATCTGAGCAATAGACATAAAACACATTCAGAAAAAAAATTTTGGAATTGTCTATGTTGAGTTCCATTTGACCTTGAACTGATGGCAGAACTCTAATGACTTTATAGCACCTACAGCCTATCTCAGTCCCAAAAAAGCAAGCCAAGGTCTAGAAAAGGAATACATTTAATATGATTTGTCAATAAAATTACATGCATACACCATTCCACTTTTTAATCTTTAGAGTTTAAAAGAGGAAAAAAACAGAGCCTTCTAGGTGGAAAAAATAAACCACTCAAACAATTTCAGCAATGCAACAGAAAAGAGGAATATGCACACAATACCAGAAAGTAGAAAAAAGTGTTATCTCTACTAGTAAGGCCAAGAATACTCTTCCATGGGGATGTTGTTTTTGAATGAAATCTGGAATAACAGTTTCCTATGCAGGCAAGGATATGCATGTGCATTGAGGTGGGAGGTGATGAGGAAGCAGGATGGAGGAGGGCATTACAGGTCCACAAGAAGGAAGGGGGAAGAAATAAAAGGAGGAGGGTAAGACATGAAGGAGAAAAAGGAGGAAAATGGAGTCTTCAGTCTACAGAATATCCTGTTACAATCCACCACCATTTCATCACTATCTACTGAGTGCATGGGATTGAACCTGAAACCTCGTATTTCTCAACATAGGAATACTTGTTGCCACTAAAAATTAATTGTAATTGGTCTGGAATCTATTTCTCATAAACTATACGCACATCTAAATTCTGATGAGAGATTAATATGTATCTTATAAAACACAAGCAATCTAAATTCCAGTAACACAAGAATGACTTAACGTTAAGAAATCTATCAACTAAATATAACATAGACGCAGGTCAAAGAAAAAGTGACAAATTCAACAGGATCTAAAAAAAACATTCAGTAAATTGTGATATGCATTCTTGGTTTTAAACACATTGCCTAGGAAAAAAGAAAACAAAATAATATATTATAGAGCCATACCTTACAGATATTTGTTTCCTTGACCACCACAGTAAAGCAAATATAAAAAGTAAGCCACACAATTTGTTTTGTTTCCTAGAGTATATAAAAGTTATGTTTACATTATACTATAATCCATTTAGTGTGCAAATTTTGCTAAAAATGCTAACCATCATGTAAGCCTTCATTGAGTCATGCTTTTTGCAGATGGAGGGAGTTACCTTAGTGTTGATAGTTTCCGAGTGGTCAGGGTGGTGGCTGCTGAAGGTTGGGGTGGCTGTGGCAGTTTCTTAAAATAGGACAACAGTGAAGTCTGCCTCAACAGTTGACTCTTCCTTTCACTGACTACTTCTCTGTAGCATGCCATACTATGCCTTTTTCCCACAGTAGAGCTTCTTTAAAAACTGGAGTCAGTCCTCTCAAACCCTTCCACTGCTTTATAAACTAAGTTTATGGAATATTCCGAATCCTTTGTGGTCATTTCAACAATCTTCACAGAATCTTCTTCAGGGGTAGATTCCATCTCAAGAAAAGACTGTTCATCTTTAAGAAACACCTCCTCATTCATTAAGGTTTTATCCTAAGATTGCAGCAAATTAGCCATAACTTCAGGCTCTACTTCAAAGTCAAGCTATCTTGTTATCTTTCTATTTCCACCACATCTATAGCTATTTCCTCTACTGAAGCCTGGTATCCCTCAAAGTCATCCATGATGGTTGGAGTAATCTTCTTCCAAATTCCTGTTAATATTTTGATGTCTTCCATGAATCACATGTTTTAATGTCATCTAGAATACTTTCCAGAAGTTTCTTAATTTACATGGCCCAGATCAATTAGGGGAATCACTACCTACATCCGCAATAGCCTTGCAGAATGTACACCTTAATAAGACTTGAAGGTTGAAATCACTTCTTGATAACGTGGGCTGCAGAATGTTGTGTTAGCAGGCATAAAAGAAACATAAATTTCATGTACATCTGTATCAAAGCTCTTGGGTGACCAGGTGCATTGTCATTGAGCAGTTGTACTTTAGAAAGAATCTTTTTCTTTCTTTCAGAGCAGGTCTCCATATAGGCTTAAAATATTCAGTAAACCATTCTGTAAACAGATGTGCTATCACCAGGCTTTGTTGTTCTATTTATAGAGCACAAAGTAGATTTGCCATAATCAGTAAGGACCCTAGGATTTTTGAAACTGTAAACAGCCATTAGCTCCAACTTAAAGTCACCAGCTTTGTTAGCCGCTAAGAGTGCCTGTGTAACTAGGCATTGATTTCTCCCCTCTAACTATGAAAGTCCTAGATCACTATTTTGCCTACATTGAAAACCTGTTGTTTAGTGTAGGCACCTTGACTAATTCTCTTAGCTATGCCTCTGGATAACTCACTGCAGCTTCTACACCAACACTTACTGCTTCACCCGTGATTTTCTGTTCCAGAGACCACTTCTTTCCTTACAGCTCAGGAGCCAGTCCGTTAGCTTCAAACTTTTCTGGGGCAGCATTCTCACCTCCCTCTGCCTTAAAAGATTTGAAGAGACTTAAGGCCTTGCTCTGGGTTGCATTTTTTCACTTAAGGGATTGTGGATGGAATGATCTATCCAGACCACGGAATCTTTCCCCATATTAGCATTAAGTATGTTTTGCTTTCTTACACTGGAGTACTGTATTTAATTTCTTTCAAGAACTTTTCCTTTGCATTCTCAGCTCTAGAGGCCAGGCTTTCAGTCTATCTTGGGTTTCAACATCCTTCCTCACTAAACCGAATCATACCCAGCTTTTGATTTAAAGTAAGGGATGGGAGGCTTCTCCTTCCATTTTGAACACCTTGAGGCCACTGTTATTAACGGACCTAATTTCCATATTGTTGTATTTCTAGGTATAGGAAGGCTGAGGAAAGGGAGAGAAATAGGGAATGGCCAGTGGAACAGTTAGAACACATATCAATTGCATTTGCCATTTTTTATGGGCACAGTTCATGGTGTACTAAAATAATTATAATTGTAACGCCAAAAGTTACTGATCATAGATCATCATAAAAATATAATAATAAGAATTTGAAATATTGCAAGAATTACCAAAATGTAATAAGCGAGCAAATGCAATTGGAAAAATGGCACTGATAGACTTGCTTGACACAAGGTTGCCACCTACCATAAATTTGTAAAAAACACATTATCTGCAAAGTGTAATAAATCGAAGCACAACAAAATGAGGTATGCATGTGTTTTAAATAATATTAGATGCATGGCATACAAAAAGAGAACACAAAATATGCATTTCTAATAAAATAAAAAACAAAACATTTTTCTCATTGTTATTATTTGATGATGATAGAAATTTTAGCCGGTGTTATCAGATATAAAACAAAAATAAGAAAATAACATTACTGATACTTTCAGATCATTTTTATGCCTGGAAATACATGAAGAAAAGAAACTTTACACATTAACGTCAGTAAAAAAATACAGTAAGTTAAAATTACAAAAATTAATGTTCATCCGACATTGATACAAATGAAGAAATCAAATTTCTCCTAATACAAATATGTATAAAATTAGTAAGTGACCTAAATTTTTCTTGCAAAATATAACAGGATACATATATAAATACAATATGATTTTATAGAGGATACTATAAAATTCCTGAAAGAAATGGAAAAATATCCCATATTTTGGGGTAGAAAATATATATGTGCAGTCGGACTTCTGGAACATAAAAGTAATTTTCAGTGTACTATCAGGAAATTCCAATTCCAAAAATAATTAGGAATCTCAGCAGTATTTATCTGTTAGATTAAATTAACAAATAGCTAAACATATAAAAACTGACTAAAGGATATATATATAGAGAGAGAGAGAGACTGAAATAATTGAAACAGTAGGATAATACATAGGAATTAACAGAATAGCAGAACTAAAGAAATTGCCCTGAAACTTCCAGGGGGTAATATATGTACTTGCTATGTAATAATGAGAACAATAATAATAGCAACAACAATAAAAACAGCTTCACAAAGGAAATTTCACAATGGGTTAGATTTTTCAACTAATGATTCTGGGAAGGTTTGTTAATCAAAGTAATAAAATCCTATTTTTGTATTTCCCAAACTTTAAGTTAGATAAATTCTAGGTGAATTAAACTTTTAAATAAAGCTATAGAAAACAAATAAATACCTTCAAGCCTCCTACGCATAAAAATATGAAATAAAATAACAAAGGAAAAGGCAAATAGGTTTAATTACATATATTTTAAAAGGCATGCATATCAAAAATTCATTGAACAAAATTTAAAGCAAGTTTTATAATTAGAAAAAAGTTTTAAACAAATATGACAAAGGTATACATATCTTACAAATCAATAAGTATTATTATTGTAATAAAAACACCACCCAGTAAGAAAAATGGATAAAAATATGGATGCAAAATTCAGAGAAAAAATATGTTTACATGATAAAATGTTCATCCTCACCAGTAATTAAAGGCACATTGAAATAAGCCAATTACATTGAAAAATATATTAAATTGTCAAACTGTAGCAAAATATATTGTTTGTAGGCACATAGGAAGTTATTTGATGGTTTATAAAAGAACCTTTAACATGTTCATACATTTTAACCAAAAATTTTATTTTAGAAATTTATACTGTTGAAAAATAAGAAATGCTGTTAAATATGTATTTATACAACTATTTCATTTCAGCATAATTTATTACTGAACAATCTCAATGTCTAAACATAATGAAAATAACTTAGCCCTGGTTGGTGGCACAGTGGATAAGGCACCAGCTTGCTAACCTAAAGGTTGCTGGTTCAATTCCCAGCCAGGGCACATAACCAGGTTGCAAGGCAGCTCTCCAGCCAGGTCTGTAGCTGGAGACAGGTAAAGGGCATCAAAATACATTGATGTTTCTCCCCCTCTCTGCCTCTCTCTTTCCTACTCTCTAAAAATAATAAGTAAAAGCTTTAGAAAAAACTTTATACATAATTATATTTTTCATATATTTTATATACCTATGCACATATATGTATAGAGAGAAAAGATCAAAGAACTAACCAGTAACAGCTATAGTAGCTGATCTCTGGCAATGGGTTTACAAGTTGTTTTTATTTTCTTCTTTATGACTTTATATATATTTTTTCAATTTTCTATAGTAGACACATTTTATAATCAAAATAAACAAAAATATTTTATAAACCCACTCATTTTTTGAACCCTTCAGTGTATTATTGTATCACACTGTAATGAGACTATTTTGAAAAAATACATTTCTAGAGCAAATAGTTAATTTTTCAATTTTATTGATATTTTTGTTTCTAAGAAATCATTTCGTGTAGTGCCAAAATGAGCACCTTTAGGCTCTGTACTAGGAACCATACTAATTCACATAACCGCTGACATGCTTTCAATAATAATGGTGTACAACCTCTGCTTCCCCTCAACCTTGCCTTTTCCCGACCAGAACTGCAAACAGGTGAACATGCTTCTGAGCTAGGATCCAGCATTCAAAAACAGGTTACCTAGGTAAACCAGGTAATCTGGAAAATATGCAATGTGATTTTTAAATCAGAAATAGTTTACAAATCTACTGAGATGCAGATGCACTACAACTGTATCACAAACTAGGATTTAAGAATGCAGCCCAACTTGTAGCCACATCAGAAGAGGGAAGGAAAGCACGTTTCTCACAGCCCAGCATGATGCATGTTTCCCCTGGCTGAAAGGAAGTAGGAAGTACCCAGTGAGCCAGTGCCGACAGCTGCACCACCAGTCAGTATTCACACCTGGAATGTAACGGGCTCTCTGACAACAAAATTGGCACCAAAGAGACAATGCATTTCCTTGGAGAATTTTCTTGAAAGGAATTAAAAAGAAACAGGTGGCAAGATGTGGGCAAAACTTTTCTTGCTCTTCCTGGATGTCAAAAAAATTATTTTAACTAAACAATATTTAAAACCAGGAAGAAAGGGGAAATCATCAGTCATGAAGTACAAAGAGGATTCGGCTGAATAGGGTACATTTACCTCCAGTTAAACTCTGTGCCTGATGATGAGTAAAGCAACATTATTATAAACACTTGTACAGAAATAAGAAAAAAGTCAGAAAATGATCTTACCATCTACTCAGTCTCTCCTGCCAAACACCTAGGAGTCATTATTTAACTTCACCCTATCTCAGTCTCATAGCTATTCCCCACTGGTAATCAACCGTACTCCAAAATAATTTTCAGAAGCTGCCTATTTCTCTCTGATGCTACTGTAACCTTTTAGTCTAAACAAGTGCCCTCCAACACATTCTCCCTCTCTACTCTTACTTCCACTGCTCATAAGATTTTCAGTGCAAATCTCGAAAATATAAAGCACGCTAGCTGATGGCTCAGTGGATAAGCACCAACGTGTGAACCTAAAGGTCACTGGTTGGATGCCCAGTCAGGGCACATAACCAGGTTGCAAGCCAGGTCTCCAGTCAGGTCTGTAGTTGGAGGCAGGTGAAAGGCAACCATACATTGATGTTTCCCATTCTCTTTCTTCCTCCTTCCCTGCCCTTCTCTCTCTAAATATAATGAATTAAAAAAAAAAAACATACACACACACACACACATACAGGGTGTATATGATCAATTGGCAAAATTTTAGTAAAATAAACAAGATAATACAAAAGTTTTATATTTTGAAATAAATTTATTCTTATATGTAAATACATAAACATGGTCATTATTTTTTAAATTGTTCAAAAAAGTCTCCACTTACTGCAATAATAGACTTGATTCAACTTCAGAATCTTGAGCACACTTTAATTAACTTTTCTTTATCCATCAACATCATATTTTCAATCTTAACTTTAACAGCCTCTTTATTGGAATGAGGTTGTTTACTAACTTCTCGATCACAAGTGCTGCATACATAATAGTCTAAAGGATTTGCATTTGGTGAACTAGACAGCCAGATTTCCTTTGATCAGAAGTCAGGAACAATGACACTGATTCTTGCACCTTTTTGGCATTATGTGTGGTGCACCATCTTGCTGGAAGCTAAAATGATGCCCATTTGTGACTTGCTTCATCCACCGTACAACTACTTCTCTCAAAATGTCAAGTAAACATCCTGGATCTTCATTGATGATCTCCTGGATTGTGTAAAATATCTGAACTTGTGCAATCCTTGCATACTTTGTTTTCCTTGTTGGTGTGGTGACATCAGGATTAGCATCATACACCTTCTTCACATGGTAAACTGTATGTAAAGGTGTATTACTGAAATCCACAATTTCCTTAGCAGATTGCCCTGTCTGCAGTCCAGAAATTATGGTTGCTCTAACATCGTATTCCTTTGAGATAATGGTTGCTCTCAGAATTTAATATTTTATATCTGAAACACTGATGTTAAATCACAACCTTAGAAACATAGTTTTTCAAAATGAATAAGAAAAGCATGTGAAGTAAGGAGATGCAAAGTTATTGCCATTTATTGCGTGCACCCTGTACATATGTGATGGCATAAATGAGCCAAATCCTCATTAATTATAGTGGAAAATCAATAGATAATGTCTGAAACTAAAATCAAGAAGCAGCAACATAAGCATGTTCCTTAAATATATGGAAGCAAGTATCAAAAGAAATAGCTAAAAGAGTTGAATGCAGCTCTAAAGATTAGAAAATGGACTACAGAAGAAAAAAAACTTGTGTTTATGCACATTTATAACTGGTAAAATTAAATATTTAAAAGAAGAAAACAACTTTGAGCAATTTCTCTCCCTTCTAACATTTGAGCATTTAATGTTATATCCACTGGAAGAATAACATATTCTCTATTATAGATGATTAAATCAGGAATCCTACAGTGCACTAATCAATATGTAAAGGCTTTGAATAAAGTGATTTGAAAAGGAAACTATTTCTAAATAGCAACATAATAATATCCAACAATTATCCAGTGTTTATTACATTTCTGCAATGTAGACATTATTTATTAATTCTCACAGCTTCCCTTTGAGGCAGGTACTACAACTGTCCCATGTTATGGAGAAGGGAACTGCATTTCAGAAAATGTCAGACTTTGGTCAAAGTCTCACACACAGAAACAGTGGTGAGATTTCTGTTCTCTCTGCTGGGAATGCTTGTTCTCCAGATATCCCACATGGTTCACTGGCTCACCTCCTTCAGGCCTTGTGTAGGAATATGACCATCCTGGGGGGATTTTCCTGACCAACCTATTTGAAATGGAAACCGATTATTTTCCTCCCAGCACACACACACCAGCACCAGCATTGTAGTATTATCCTGGGTGCTTTCTTTTCTCCATAGCACTTCTTCATCTGACACAAGATCACTCATTTATTTACATTTTTTAATGTTTCATTAATTAAACATACGCTTCATAAGAACAGCCTCTTTTGTTATCTGTGTTTTTATCAGTGCCATAATATAGTCAAAGATTGTCAAGTTTGCTTAAAAATCCATGAATCTAGAATCTGACTTCCTTACCACCACCACACAATATTGTCAATTCTAGCTACTCACTGTAAAATGTTGTAGATTATCAAGTTTTGTCAAAAATTATTCAATGTATCATAAAAGATAATAAGGGTAAAAACATTTTTATGCAGAAACCAGGTCCTAGAACTTTGCAAAAGAATGGCTTATAGCATTGTTTTAAAAGTAAACTTACTTCTGCTCTCACTGAGGATTATACTTCCAAGTATTGACTTTCCTAATAACCAACTATTAGCAAATGCTTTGTTGTGGAAAGTGGGTGCCATAAGTAGAAAACAATTCCATTGTTTGTGGGAAGTTTTGTAGGTCAACTAAATAGAAAAGCATGTGTTCCCCAAAGTCTTCCTAGGAGAGAGCACCTGCATTTGCATAGTCATTCAAGAAGTGGATTTGAATTGAATTGAATGACTTAAAATGTGTCTCTGGGGATGTTGAATTGTGCATTTGTTTAGCTCCCATTTAATGACAGGAGAGTCATTATGTTCTTCCTATTCTTTCCGTGTACAAACTAACTCAAGATTAATGCAAGATTAACGAGGTAATAATTCAGCTTTCAAATCAATTCATAATTGCATGAATTTAGCATTCTGGAAGGGAATGTAAGTGTTGAAGACGGGAACCTACTCATTCTGTTGTTGGTTAGACAGAAAGATATAAAAGCTGTAAATAGTTAATGGTCCATGCAATACCTCAGCAGATTACCTTTTCATACTGGAACATACTGAGCATTTTCTGATAAGATTCAATTAAAGGCTAGGAATGTACAAGGCCTGGATCTTACCCAGTACTTACTATGTATTTAATAAATATAGCTACTGAGTTTAATGACAAATAAAGCCAATGAAAGCAAATTTCATTTTTCTAAGGCATTTTGTTTCCTTTTTGTTAAAAGTACATATTCCTGGGGTTTTTTTTTGTTTGTTTGTTTGTTTGTTTTTAGTTTTTAAGTTCTTTGAATTTAGGATAAAATGAACTAACTCTTCAGGGTCTTCTCATTCTTTGGACATTGCAGATTTAAAACAATAATATAAAAAGAACAGACTGATGGTTGTCATGGGGGTTAGTGGATTGGGTGAAAAGGGTGAAGAACTACAAATTAGTCATGGAAATGTTAAAGTACAACATAAGAAATATAGGAAATAATAATGTAATAACTGTGTATGGTGCAAGGTGGGTACTTGAAAGATTGGGGGAACCACTTCTAAGTATACGATTGACTAACCACTATGTTGTACACCTGAAACTAATACAAAATAATTTTGAATGTAAATTGTAACCAAATATTTAAATTTAAAAAATCAATAATAGGATTTGTTGGGAACAGGGAAATTTCTCCTGGTAAACTGTTTTATTAGTGGGTAGTTTTCTTACGTTCCATTTTATTCTTTTTATTCTTTGTTGTTTTTTAACTATTCTCTATCTTCAAAATACAAATAAGAACTGACCAGATCTTTTCTATCATCATCCTAGTATTATTACTATTATTTTATAACATTACTCAGAATTCTGAGTACAAGATAGAGTGGGCCATTTGGTGAAGTAACTATGTCTACATAAGATGTGTAAAATCTTAAATGAACAAACCAATGGGGTGACTTGGTTTATCTCAACTTTATTTATTTACAGCCTTGTAATACAAAGTAAAGGCAGAGATTTATCACTAGTTTTGAAATCAATTCATTCCTAACCATTTTATTTGTTCACATTAATTGAATAAGTGATGATGAGCAAACTAAGCATGTTTCACTAGAAAGCCTCAACTTGGGACTGCATCTTATCTGTAGTTAAGAATAGATTACTTTCATTTAAAGCATTTGGAAAGATATCACAAGCAGTTTGATTTTAAAAATCAATTATAAGTAATAAAAACACTTCTAATGGCAAACCGACAAGGAAAAAATGTTCCTGCTAAACTTAACTATAATAAAAAATATACAATTTTTTAATTTTATCAAATAATACATGTATTGGGTCCCTTCAAGTACAAAACACTGAAAGGTGCTATAGGGGACTATCAAGATGTGCAGGAGAAGAACTCAGCCTGCAAAGAGTTTACATCCTAGCCCAGCGATTTTCAACACTGGTGTGCTGCAAGAATTTTAAAAACATGCAATATCTGTCTATTTAGTCAGGGGGCTCTGATCACTCTTCCCTTAGATTGTCAAATTGTAAAAACTGACAATAGCCAACACACACACACACACACACACACACACACACACACACACACACAAATAGCCATACGGTGTGAATGAATCAAAAGTATACCTGTTTTTTGTCAGGCCAGCAAAAATGTATTTTTTGGTGTGCTGCAGAATTCTAGTAATTGGTTTATGTATTGCATGGATTGAAAAATGTTGAAAATCACTGATCTAAGCCATTAGTCATAATTAGTAAGTTGTGGCAATATCACTCAATGTGATGAAATCAAAGCTCTTAACAAATGTTCACATCCTTTCAAATCCCTCTTGAGAAATATGGAAAAGAATCCTTTCAACAAAAAAGTCAGAGAGTCAGGGGAAAAACCTTTTATGGAATGAAATGGTAAACTTGGCTTTGCTTCTAAGCATCTTTCTGTAGCTGTTGTTTGTTCTTGTAACTTTCTCAGCATCATTTCCTAACATCACCTGCCAGATTTTCACTATTTTATCCATTAGGCAGTCTTTTTTTTTTTTTTTTTAAGTCTTTATTGGGAACCCATTCAGTATCAGCAGACTTTAAGCAATGCTAGAGGTTAAGAGATGCATGTGATATAACCCTGCTCCCAAGGAACACGCAGCTTCAAAAAGAGGACTGGAATAAATCAACAGTTAGAACCCAAGGAGGGGCAAAAGTAGGTTTACAGTTGTTCATATGGAAAGCAACACACTAATTAATAAATAATAATACAAAAAAAAACTGTTTTGCATACTTACAAGAGTAAACCCACTTTTGCTAGTGGTGCATGATGACTAACCAAAGGATGCTCAAATACCACCAAAGCTCATATTTGAACTAGAGTGTGGGGCTAGGGTAGTGTGCTTAAGGAAGAACTTGAAAGAAGAGGAAATGCTTGAGCTACATTTTGAATAATAGAAGTGAAAGTAAGAAAGTGCACTCCTTACTGGGGAATGGTTTATGCAAAGGATACATATTTGAAATAGTATAAGACAACCTGTAAAACACAAATAATTAACAACAGCTAATGCTTTTGAGTACCTACCTATTTACGTACTAAGCATACCAACAAGCATTCATTTAACAATATTGTGAAGTAAATACTTCTATTCCTGTATTTTTACAAGAAAACAAAGGTTCAAAAGGGCTACATAACTTTTGCAAGTCACATAAAGTTTAAACTTGAATTTAAGTAACCTGACTTCACAACTTTTGCTCTTAACTGATCAACCAATGTAATGGACTTTCTTAGGGTTAATAAAAATAAAGTGACTAAAGAAGAGAATATAGACATAATGAAATAATGATATAATATTCTTCTAAAGATCATTAACTTGCTCCTAACACACAAGTAGCCATTAACAGATTTTAAGATGGGGAATTACATATGTATGTTGAGGGAAAATTACTATACTATCCCAAATGAGAGCAAGTAAGATCCAAAGGTAACAATGGAGATGAAAAATGAGAAATACCTAATATTAGGAGACCTTCAAAAAGTAAGATCAGGGAGACTTCAAAATTGATTAGGTGTGAATAGTGAGAAAGATAACTGAGATGCCTCTCTGGGTTCTGGCATGACCAACAGGTTGATGGTACTCTGGAGCTCAGAAGAAAAGTCTAGAGGGAAATGTATATAGAGCATGAAGAAAGGTACAGCTATGAAAAAAATCACCATGTAAAAGCATGACAATTTTATAAACAGGGAAAGTGGGATGGTAGAAGTAAAACCTGAAGGAATACCAAACTTTTGGGGCTGCAAAAGATTATTTTAAGCTGAAAGGAAGCAACCCAGAAAGACTGGAGCAAACAAGAAAAATAAAGTAATGGTATAATAACTATAGGATAGGAGAAATTTTTACCATGAAAAGGCCATTGGCAAATGCTGCCCAGACAAGAAGAGACACAAGTACCACAACCGCATGTACCATGTTTGCTAATTAAGATCTAGTTGTTTGCCTAGAACCTTCCTTCAAAGACTCCAGGAAGAAGGAGATCGTAATAGCTTGACAACAGAAAGGGGCTTAAAGAAATTAAACAATGGGTGTAAATTATTCCTTTAAGACTCTTGGCTACCAAAGGTAGGAGAGATATCAGGTAAAAGATGGGGACAGAGGTTGAGAAGAGAGAGAAAAATGTCATTATAGGAAGAGTAATTGAGGGTACAGGAGAGAAGGGAAAGTCAATAAGCAAAAACCTTTGAATGAAATGATCCAGGGAAATATACCTATAGCTATCTATACCAGCTATAGTGAAAATTAGCTTTATTCAAGTAATTAAGCATATTGTTGGTTTACCCTTGGGAAAAAAACTCCAAAAACAACTACAGAATTTTCTTAGGTATCCTCAGAAGCAATTTGTTTTCTATCATTAGTTAGATTATCTAATAAAAGACAAATAAATGATAAAAGATTTTGGTACATTGTACAATGAAAATTTTTGAAAAATTTTCCTTGAATAATTATGTTTTAAGGGATTTGAACACTTAAAATTTTTTTTCACTATAACTTATTCACGCATTTTTTTGTTTGTTTGTTTTCTCAATATTCAAAAGAGCCAATCTGCTCTATGTTTCATTGTCACAAGTACTATTGACCTCTGCAGTATGGTACATTAATGGTTTCACAAGTAATCATGGAACCACATGGTCCCAGGGAGGATCCAGGAAGGGTAAGCTATTTGAAATTATGAAGTTTGGGAGTATTAGTATTAGTATTGTTTTTAAATGCACACTGTGGACTTATTAGATTAAAATGAAGATTTGTAAATATTTTATTCTCTATAGAGAATATAATATATAATAAAAGTGAAATAAAATGCATCTATCTATCTCTGATCTAATGCTTATTTTGAACCAACCATAAAACTTAAAGCATGCTAAGAAAGAGATAAGAGATGAGTTAGAGATTTCCATAGTTTATTCAATGAATGCTTTTGGGAAGATTGGACAGCTACGTGCAGAAAAATAAAACTAGTCTACTTCTTATACCACACACAAGCATAAATTCAAAGTGGATCAAAGACTTAAATGTTAGACCCAAAACCATTAAAATCCTTAAAAAAAACAGGCAGCAAAATCTCAAACATTGCTCATAGAAATTTTTGTCGGCTATATCTCCCCAGGCAAGGGAAACAAAAGAAAAAATAAACAAATGGGACTATATCAAACTAAAACATTTTTGCACAGCAAAGAAAATCATGAACAAAATAAAAAGACAACCCACAGAATGGGAGAACATATTTGCTGATACATCTAATAAGGGTTGAACATTCAAAATTTATGAAGTATTTACAAAACTCAACACCAAAAAACCAGCCCTGGGTGGTGGCACAATGGATAAGGCACTGACCTGTGAACCCAAAGGTCACTGGTTCAATTCCCCAGCCAGGACACATAACCAGGTTGCAAGCCAGGTCTCCAGCCACGTCTGTAGCTGGAGTCAGGTTAAAAAGGCAACCATATATTATGTCTCTCTCCCTCTGCCTCTCTCCATTCCCCTCTCTCTGAAAATAATAAAATAAAATAAATCTTAAAAAAATAAAAAACAATTTAAAAATGGGCAAGGGACCTAGAAAGACACTTCTTCAAAGAGGGCATACAGATAGTCAATAGACATATGAAAAGATTCTCAATGTCACTAATCGTCACAGAAATGCAAATTAAAACCACAATGAAAGCCCTGGCTGGTAGCACAGTAGATAAGGTGCCTGCCTGGGAACCCAAAGGTCACTGATTCAATTCCCCAATCAGGGCACACAACCAGGTTGCAAGCCAGGTCCATGGCTGGAGGCAGGTGAAAGGCAACCATACACTGATGTTTCTCTCCTTCTCTGCCTCTCTCCCTTCCCATCTCTCTGAAAATAATAAATAAAATATTTTAATTAAAAAAAACCACAATGAGATACCATCTTATACCTATCACAAATGCTGACATCAATAAATCAACAAATAACAAGTGCTGGTGAGGATGTGGACAAAGGGGAGCCCTTTTTACTGTTGATGAGAATGAAGACTGGTGCAGTCACTGTGTAAAGCAGTATGGAGATACCTCAAAAAATTAAAATTGCATCTTTCTTTTCACTGATATATTCACTTCTTGGAATATATCCAAAGGAACCCACATCACTAATTCAAAAGAACAAAAGCACCCCTCTGTTCATTGCAGCATTGTTTACAATCACCAAGATATAGAAGCAGCCCAAGTGTCCATTAATAGACAAATAGATAAAACTGCTATGGGACATTTATATAACAGAATTCTATTCAATAGTAGAAAAGAAAAAATTATCCTTTGCGACAGTATGGATGGACCTAAAGAACATTATCTTAAGTAAAATATTCCTATCAGAGAAAGACAAATACCCCATGATTTCAATCACAAGTAGAATCTGATGAACAAACTGAACTAACAAGCAAAATAGAGACTCATAGATTGAGAACAGATGACAGCTAATAGGGGGGAGCAGGTTAGAGGTACAGAGATTGAGCAAAAAGTAAAAAGGACTCCTGGGCATGCATAACAGTGTGGTGGCTGCTAGAAGGGGAGAAGAACATAAAGGAGATAAATGGTAGCAGAAAAATACAATAATGATTAAATTCAAAAAATAAAAAGTGTATAATAAAATGTCTCTTGCTGAAATAAATGCCATTCTAGAGTTGTCTCTCCACCAGGACACTTTTAGAATCAACTGAAATTAAAGACATCTTTAATTTAATTAAATTAAAAGACATGTAGTATCAGATATAGCTTTTTATTAACATTTAATGACTTTCTTCAATCCTTTGCAATATTTAGTGCTTTGAAAAAATTCAAGCATCAGGGTTAAATTACCAAAATTTCCAAGAGACTGATTTCATAAAATGATACAACAGACATGTTATGTATTAGTCAATATACATGCCTTGTCCACATGAAAAGAAGCTGTGTTTGACCCATTGACCATTTTAATAATTTTTTTCTTTTTCTGACTAAGAGTCCTAGGAGTATTTGGTCTTTTCTAGGACAGTTCATTTAACTCAATTAAAAGGACTAGAAGAAAATGTGAACATATTCATGCAGCACAGATGACCATAAAAATGTGATAAAGTCTCAACAAAAACAAAGATAATTAAGCAGAATACGGCTGTATAAAAGTTTAATTATTAAAGGTTGATATAATTCCTTCACTAATTGTTCTATATAACTAATTAATTGTTAGGAGGTTAACCTGGATTCATCTAGCACAATTTTTAAAATTCAGGAGCAAATATAGCCTGTTCCACCATGTGAGAGCACAGCAAAAAGATGGCCACTAGGAAGCAGGTCCTAAGCAGATACCTAATCTGCTAGAGCCTTGAACCTGGACTTCCTAGCCTCTAAAACTGTGAGAAATAGATTTCTGTTGTTCATAAACCACCCAGTTTATGGTATTTGGTCGTAGCAGCCCAAACAGAAAAAGAAAGCTCTGTAACAGAGTACAGACTTAGTTTTGTATATTACTCTACCTTGGCCTCCTACAATAGTTCTTGGTATGTGGAAGATAATCAATAAATATCTGTGAATGAAAGACTTTAAGAAATCAGAGATGAAAGGATGATTTATTTGATTTTGAAACAGAGGAGTGTGGATCAGTGAAATCCACTATTTATCTGTGTAGCCCTGCCTATTTACTTACAGTATAAAGCTCATAATACTGAAACCAATTATAATCTCACCAGTTCTCATAATACTTACAGCAGGCTGTACCAATCTGAGAGACCCTAAATGACAGAGCCCAAAACTTTATTTTCTGGCTTCCTCATGCTTTCAACAAGAGAAACAAAAGAAAAACAAGACAAGCAACCTAATAACAAAAAGAACACACACACACACACAAAGAAAACAAACTCAGGCTGGCGAAGGCAATAGCTATCTTTAAAAGATTATCATATGTGCTATGTTATTTTGATTTTCATAGCTGAAAGTAGACACAAGGTATATATAAATATAATCATAAACTGTCTCTTCTCATGTAAGTATACTTTTCATGATAACTGTATGATTTGACTTATGGCATAGCTTTACTGCTATGGAGGAAGTAGCTGGGCTTTGGTGAATTAGCATCATTTCCCTAGCTAAGATTTAAAAAGTCAAGGTGAACTAGAGAGGAAAATGAAGCATGCATTTACTAGATGGAGAGAGAGTTCTGACCTTAAGCACACTGCACTGGAGCCCTTAGCACAGAGCATGCGCAGAGGCATTAGTGTTCTTCTAGGCCCAGGAGGAACATTAGGCAAGGAAGCATCCAAGAAATGTACCGGCTCTGCCCTAAGCATTGCCCATGGGACTGAACACAGACCAGCTTCTCTGTAGTTAATGCTGTAGCTTTGAATAGTCTTCTCAGGATGAGATCATCTGATCACACCTAAAGATACACCGGAAAGTCCAAGAAGAGGTCAGGGGACTTTTTCATCATCCTGCACCTTAGTTCTCCAATTTGCTAGTACAAGGGGAGTGTTCATAGATATTGTCTATATAAATAAGGTACAAGACAGAACTTCACCAAAAATAAAAAGTGAGGGGTTTAAGAAACTAAATTTGAAGTTCAGACTATGGTATTAATTGGTACAGTTACCTGTAAATCTAACTAGGACAAACATTGATCATTGTAGACAGCCTCCAAACTATAATTCGGTTAAAACATTAAAAAATACTGAATTTTAATATAGTACACTTTCACCCTTCTTTCAACATAACTGTTTCCCGCTCCGCCTCCAAGAAACTTTGACCCTACATCTTAGCCCATCATGATTCCTGTAGACACCAGCTAGTATTAAAGAACTATTTTAAAGGTTTTTATTATGATGATGACTTGTATACCTACATAAACTGACAAAACTAGTAACAGGAAAAGAAAGAGGTAGAGCTAGCTATTCCATTAAGCAATTAGCCATTGGCCACCTGCTGTGTGTACTGCCCTGAATGATCCCAGGGACTCAATGGTAAATAGGACTAAGACTTTCCCCAACAAAGGTTTTACAATCGAGTAGGAGGAAAAAGACAGATACAAGTCTGATGATAATACTTGCTAGGAAAAGATAAGATATATACCATAAAGGAAAGGAAGTCTACAAATCTGAGGTTCCGAAGATGATATTGCATGTATTTGTGGAATCCAATATGAAACTAGCTTATGAGAAACGGATTGTAAGAATGACTATTGTAGTCCAAAAGAACTACAGAAAAAATAAGGAAAAATAAATAGGAACAGAAGAAAGCTCAGTTTTAAGATCTCAGGGTATATGCAGTAGAACATCAGGGAATAGAGTGGGAGGTCATATTGCAGAAAGCCATAGATGTTACGAGGCTACGTTTGAACTCAGGCAAAAGTCAGTATTAGAAAGACTCTAAACAAGGTAAAGGTATTACTGTGTTTATTTATTGTGAATGTTAATCTAAAAGTAATGAGAATGAGTTGAGATAGGGGAGTGAGGAAACAGAACGGCTCATTAGGATGCAATCACTATAGTCCAATCAAACTGTGATAAGGATCTGAATAAAGTGATGATAATCAAAATGGGCAAGAGCAATAAACCTGGATTTACAAAGGGTTAGCTACAGGGACACCGGGAGAAGGGCGCCTCAATGACAGTTCTGAGATAGTGAGCTTCAGTGAGACGAGGGAATACTACATACCCTTCTAGGCTTCTGATAGATGTCATTTACACCTTAACCCAAAACATGGAAAACAATCCTCCCATTTTACATGATAGGGAATTAAGGCTTAGAAGGTGTACGATTCCCACTGCAGTAAGTATCAAAGCTGGGATCTGGACTAAAACTGCTCGATTATATTGTAACTTCTAGAAGACATGCATGGTTATACTAATACTAAAAACAGAACCATACTTTTTTTGTTCTGAGGTTATTCCCAAACATACAGATCTATCACTGACATCAAATTATCAAATGCATGCATTTTTAATCTATTAACCTTATCTACTTAATTTTCCTCACTTCTGTAATACATAATTAATTGACAATGTTATAGTACAAACAAGATTTTGATGCAAATCAAGGATCAAAACAGATTAAAAAAAATAAAAACAGAGGAAAATTTAATCAGAAATATGTAATATAACTATACTCAAAATTGGGAGAGGAGGCCAGTCCAGGAAAAAATGTAGAAGTTATGTTTAATATGCTAGTGTTTTCTACACAAACTAAAACAATAAAATGAATTACCTATTAGATTACTTGACATATTTTCTACATTTCCCCCCTAAAATGACATAATTTGAGATAGAAAAAAACATTTTAATGTTATCTAGGGATAGAATTTCAAAGAAATTGTGTGATTTTCAAGCTATTTCTATAAGGAAATGATAAAAACCTGCCTTTATTTTCTCACTTTATCATTTCCAAATGTCTTCCAATAATGTATCACCAAGGATATAAACTAATGAGTCATCATATTATGGCACATCATAAATTTTCACCTGAAACATTTTACATGGCTGCCTTTTATAGATTGATTTTATTTTGACACACATACAATAGAATGTGAGACCCTAAAGAGGTACTCAGAACACTGACCCTGACCTCTAAGAAATGCTACTGAAATACAATGGCCTTCCCCTTATTTGTTTCTGGCTTCAGTTTACATTTACTTTCCTTCTTCTGGTTGTGATTTATTATAAGTATTTATTAAAAGAAGATAAATATTTGGAGGCTTTGATAGTGACTGTGAACTGTGCACTTACATGCAAATATCATCTATCCCAAGATCTGTCCCAAGTACTTTAACAGGCATAGGAGGTGACATGAGATGTGGAGAGAACACAGATTTGGGAGCTGGTCAAGGTGCATCCACCCAGCCTCTCTAACCCTCCATTCCCCACTAGATATCTGTGAAGAAGATCTGCCTGGCAGTGTTGGGTGAGGAGTAGAGGCTTTGGGAAGAAGGCAATGCTCCTGGAACACTTTGGATCACTCCAAAATGCTAGCTATTGTTTCCACTAGCTTCCTCAAGGAGGCAGACACAAGTTAGATTTAACTGGAGACAAAGAGATATTATATTAACAGAGATACAAAAGAAAATGAAGAATGAGAGAGAGAGATGGAAGAGAAAGATCACTTTTCATATATAAAAAGCTCTGAAATTATTACTAGAGATTATTAGGTATGCTGCTATTTAAAAAATTTGAAACTCATTGGTGCAGTTCATTCTCATGCAAATCCATACTACCAGCCCTATGTTGATGTTTTTTGAGTATATATATATATATATACACATATATATTTGAGCATAATTTTCATGTTTTAGAAACATTTTTCAGAGGAAGATGGCTACCTCGGTTTGTCCACATGGATCTTTCTCTAGCTTCTGCATGAGGGCATGAAAATGTTCTGCTGATATTGGGTGAGATCCTGGGAAGAGATACCATGTGTTCCTAGAGTGTTCAGTGCAGCATCAACGATAAATCAGCTCACTAACTAAATAGAAGGAATTGTTTTGGCCAGTAAAATCTCCACCAAAGCTGACAGGCAAATAGAGGGCTGATCACTGTTCTCACAGCATGATGAATGGGAGAGGGATGCAGATGATATAGAGGGCAGACAACAAAACCAATGGTTAGCTGCTTGCTAAATATTTTTCTCAACATGCTCTTATAAATGCTGCTAGGCAAGATTTGGGGAAAACTGTCAAGTCTCAAATTGGGCTGTCTCTTTAAGATGAGTTCTTGCAACTTAGTAGTCCAGGACATTTTTTCCTGTTGTGTCTTTGAGCTTAGTAGGTCCACTGGAGTATTTCTGTCCTGACCAGCCCTGGTTGTTCAGCCAGCTCATCACATATCTTTTTAATTATAATGTTGTTCCCCAATAGGTCTACCTGTACAAAAAGAATGTACTGATCACCTGGAATTTGTAGTTCTGTTCACAGTGACAGTGAATTCTTACAGAGATTCAAAAGAATAGCTTCTGTCTGCCACTTACTTTCTTATATCATTCAACAATATAATTATGTCCTGTGAAGTGAGTCTTCATTTAAAAAAGTAAATAAGCATTTTATTAACTAAAAATAATTATACTTCATATATATATATACACACATACACACATATGTATATATGTATGTATATATACACACATATAATTATACTATATATATATGTTTATAAGATGGTATCAATAAAATCTTATCCTTGCGTAAGAATACCTTTAAAAAGTGAGTTGGTCTTTCTGAGCTTTTGGGATCCCCAGAGCCTTGATCTTAATTAAAACTCCCGGTACAATACCTACCATTTCCCCGAATTTCCTCAGGCTGACTTCAACTGCCTCTACAGCCTTTTGTTTTCAATTGTGTGTAGAACTCATTTCCTGCTCATTACGTTCTGATACTGGCCACATACGGTCTGATTTTGATCCACACAGCCTGACTTGAAGTCCATTAGCCTAGGTTCTGCAGTTCTAATGCCCAGGAGAGAAGGACCCGCATGACTCCAAATGCAATGTCCTATGCTTTAATGAGATCCAGTCTGCGTTCCTCTATAACTCCATGTTATCCTTGGCATATTACATCCATTATATCCGTACACATATACTTGGGCAAATTATGTTCCCCCTTAAATACTCCTGGCCTTAATTTCCTCATCTGTAAAACAGGTTTAGAACTAAAAAGATCATGTTAGAGAGGACATATTAATACATAATATGTACAAACACATTTAAAGTCCTTCCTTCCCATGAGCAGATACTTTCCATGGATCAGTTTCATTATCTCTGTAATACACTCAACAGAGGAAACAACACATTCACACTATCTTTCTAAATCATCAGGTAAATCTGATATGCCTTTGTTTATCAGCCTTGTCAGGCCAATAATCTGTGTCATTCCCACTCTTCAACTATGACTTTACTGACACATGGAACAGCTGACTCTATTTTGGAGACACGAAGTAAAATTAGGGAAGGAAAAGCTTATATCTTCTGGCATGCAGTATATCTGATGAATACAACTGACAGCTCTCTGTTCCAATACCTGTGGACTTTTGTTCCTAAACAACAGTTAGTTAAACAACACTTTATTAAGCATGGTCAAACTGATACTACATAAGTGTATGTTTTGTCCTGAATTTCTGAATATAAAAAGTCTTTTTCCACAGAAGAATACCATTGTAACCACTAAGAAGTCAGATAATTCCAAAATTATTTAAAGTGTCTAGGCCAGAAAAAAATATGGTTTCAACCCTCAAATTATTTTTAAGGTAAACATAAATATAATATGAAAACCTGATAATTATAATACAAACATTAAAATATATCAACCTCATACATAGAATCAGAGAATATAGAGGCAGAAATTTTTAATATATCAAGTAGAATACAGTAATGTACCAAAAGATACTTCTAGACACATCAAGAAAAACTGAGCTTCTGCTCACTATTGGAGGGGATGTAAAATGATAGAACCACTATGGTAAATAATATGGAGATTCCTTAAGAAGTTAAAAATAGAACTACCATATAATCCAGCAACCCCACTTCTGGGTATATATCCAAAAGAATTAAAAAAAAAAAGTCTTCTAATGTAAAAATTTATCATGTCTTATAAGGTACATCCATCTCAATTTGACAATATGCTCTGCTTTAATGTGAAATTTTCTCTGGGTTGTCTTTCTGACAACTGGAAAAATATATTTTTGAAATTTCCATGGCCTGTTGAATAAACATAACCTTAAGAAAATAATTGCATGCCTACACATTATTACTATTTATGAAATATCTGAAAAACTGTATAATTCTTAAAATTCTACAATTATAACTTTATATGCTTATGGCTCCTTAGGACCCATTATAGACTATAAGTAAATAATAAATACATTGTAAAGTCCTTGGTTACGCTGCCCAATGATTATCTCTTATAAAACAAAAGTAAATCTCTAAATTACAGGCCTGTTTTATATTAACTATAGGGTTATAAAGTCCTACTGTTATGGGGATTCTTTCTTTTCTAATTTTTATTGTATTTTTTCCATTCCCATTTAGTCTCCTTTTACCTCCCTCCCCCTAGCAATCACCACACTGTTGTCCATGGGTTCTTTTTCCTTCGTGCTGGATCCCTCCACCACCAACTCCCACCCAGAGCTGTCAGCCTTCCCTCTATCTATAAACTGTCTCTATTTTGCTTGTTAGTTCAGTTTGTTCATTAGATTCCACATTTGATTGAAATCATATGGCATTTGTCTTGATCTGATTGGCTTATTTCACTTAGTATAATATTCACCATTAGAAATCAAGGTGAGCTCCAAGTATTCTAGAAAACCCTGGTACTGTATATGAAAAATGGGATACACATTTTTCTGGACAGTGCTCCCAAAGATTTCCTAGACTGCCTAAGCATCCGTCATACTAGCCCATCAAAACATAAACAGAGGATTAAAAGTAGAGGAGGAGGATGCTGTAAGATATCAGCTATTCTCAAACGTAAGTGCACTCAATCACCTGGGGCTTACTACGCTCAGGTGGTTCTGTAGAACTGTGGTGGAGCCAGGAATCTCCCTGCTGAACAAGCAGAGGGGATGACACAGATAAAAGGAGTCAACAGAATATCTGGTGAGAGACACTGCATTCCTTCCAATCCTTTAACAAGTTCTCCTTAAATGGTTTGGACTGTGTTGTAATCTGTAAACCAGGCAGCCTGAGGCAAGATTCTGTTTATTAGCAGTTTTTCCAAAAGGCAATCAAAGTTTTTATAGATGCAATAATAGATAGTAAATATATTTTAAAAATACATGCCAATACTACTTTCAATAATTTTCATGATATCAAATGATAATCTCAAAGGTCACATTATTAACTATCAATCACTAAAACAGAAATAAATGCAAACCAGATAACCCAAAATTTGGATAATAGGTATTGGGGGATATATAAATAAAATGTATTTTGTAGTCTACATTGTGCCTCAGTTTAACAAGAACATATTTAGGAACACCCAAAGATGGCAGAGTAGGCAGACCTGGCTCACCTCTTCTCACATCAAAATTATGGCAACAAGCAGAATAACCATCACTCAGAAATAAAGTAGAATGGAAGTTTAACAACTATGAAATTTAGCTAAATGGAAATCTGACAACTATGAACTGAAAGAAACCACATTCACCCAGCCTGGTAGGAGGGGCACAGATGCGGAACTGGCTAGTCCCACACCCAGGTGTGGGGCTAAAAATTCGGGAGGGATATCTTGGGCACAAGGAGTCCCAGACCCACCCCAGGACCCCCAGCCCAGGGTTCGGGGCCAAGAAGATAAGTCCCCACAACTTCTGGCTGCAAAAACCAGAGGAGAGTGAGTTGGTGGAGGAAACTGCTGGAGACTCAAGCAGTTCATTTTAAGGAGCACATGCACAGACTTGCCTATATCAGACTCACTCCTGAGCTCCGGGTGGCAGCTTGAAAGGCATCAGAGGTGCACAGGGGAGAAACTGGTCTAGCATCAGTTAAGCCAAGGCAATTGTCACTGTGCTAAGCCCTCCCCCCACAGAGTGGGCAAGCTAGAGCCATAACTGAGACTCCATCGACCTGGCTACACTCTTTGACCTGCCACGGAGATCCCCAGAGACTCCACCTCACCCAACTTACAGGCCCACCCAAGCTGCTTTTCCATATGAGTGGTTCACAACATCCTTGATCCTCTCAACAATCAACAGCTGCCTCAGTGAACTTCAGGTCACTAGCAGCAGCCAGCCTAAATTCACAGCTTGGCTTTGCCTAGGAATCTCCAAGCCCAGTACAAGTAGCAGCATCTCAGAATGCTTTATAGCTGAGGCAGGGTGCTCCAGACAAAGCACAGGTCGGGGCTGACCTTGGCCTGAACCACCCCAGAAACACCAGGGCCAGCGCGCGCAGTGGACAACTACAGACCATGTAAGAGCACCACCACCCTGCCCCTGCATAGCTGACCCTCCATGGAGGACGGAGATTGGTCAGTGGTCATAGCCAGTCCTTGCAGCTGACTGGCCTGAGTAAATCCCTTCCATTGACCCACCAACAGCAATCAAATCTCAGCTACAAGGGGAGGGTGTACTCAATCCATATGAGGGGTACACTAGAACACCCAGCTTGGGTGTCAGGAGAGGCTGTGCCACTGGACCATACAGGACACCTATTACATTAGACCATACGGAGTCAAAGTAGCTCACCTAATTCACAGAAATAAACACAGGGAGACTGCCAAAATGGGGAGACAAACATGACCCAAACGAAAGAAGAGATCAAAAGTTTAGAAAAAGAACTAAATGAAATTAAAGGTAAAATATAAATAAAATGTATTTTATAGTCTAGATTGTTCCTCAGTTGAACAAGAACATATATAGGAACACCCAAAAATGGCAGAGTAGGCCAATATGTCAGATGCAGAGTTCAAAACACTGGTGATTAGGATGCTCAGACAGCTTGTTGAGTACAGCAGAAGCATAAAGGAAGAAATCAAGGTGACACTAAGTGAATAAAGAAAACTCCACAGGGAACCAACAGTGAAGGGAAGGAAGCCAGGACTCAAATTAGTGATTTGGAACATAAGGAAGAAATAAACTTTCAACCAGAACAGAATGAAGAAATAAGAATTCAAAACAATGAGGAGAGTATAAGAAGACTCTGGGACATCTCCAAAAGTGGCATCCATTGAGATTCCAGAAAAAAAGGAACAGCAAGAAATTGAAAGCTTAGTTGAAAAAATAAGGAAGTGGGTTTCATCCCAGGGGTACAAGGATGGTACAACATTCACAAATCAATAAATGTAATATACCACATCAACAAAATGAAAGACAAAACCATATGATCATATGAATAGATGCTAAAAAAGCATCTGATAAGGTATAACAACCATTTATGATAAAACCCTCAGCAAAATGGGAATAGAGGAAGTATACCTCAACATCATAAAGGCCATATATGAAGAACCTGAGGCCAACATCATACTCAATGAGCAAAAATGAAAAGCTTTCCCCCTAAGATCAGGGACAAGTGGAGAAAGGCTGTCCACTTTCTCCACTTCTGTTCAACATTGTTCTGGAAGCTCTAGCCATAACTATCAGAGAAGAAAAGAAAATCAAAGGTATCCAAATTGGAAAGGAGGAAGTCAAACTGTCATTATTTACAGATGACATGATAGTGTACATACAAAACCTGATAGGCTCCACCAAAATCTTACTCAACCTAATAAGCAAATTTAGCAAAATAGCTAGATATAAAGTCAATATCCAGAAATCAAAAGCATTTTTTTGTAGACCAATAATGAAACATCAGAGATAGAAGCTAGAAAACAAATCCCACTTACCATGGCAACAAGAAAAATAAAGTACTTAGGAATAAACTTAACCAAGGAGGTAAAAGACCTATACTCAGAAAACTACAGAACACTGAAGAAAGAAAGTAAGGAAGATTCAAATAAATGGAAACATATACCATGTTCATGGATGGGGAGAATTAACATCATTAAAA
Organism: Noctilio leporinus; assembly: GCA_004026585.1. Lineage (NCBI taxonomy): Eukaryota > Metazoa > Chordata > Mammalia > Chiroptera > Noctilionidae > Noctilio > Noctilio leporinus. The sequence continues at coordinate 74,231 of PVIW01003638.1, read as the reverse complement.
TGTCCATACTACTCAAAGCAATCTATACATTCAATGCAATCCCAATTAAAATACCAATGGCATACTTCACAGAGATAGAAAAAATACTTCAAAAATTTGTATGGAGCCAAAAATGCCCACAAATAGCCACAGCAATCTTGAGAAAGAAGAACAAGGTATGAGGAATCACAATACCAGACATCAAACTACACTATAAGGCTACTGTGATCAAAACAGTCTGGTACTGGCATAAGAATAGACATATAGATCAATGGAACAGAATAGAGAGCCCAGAAAGAAACCCAGGACTCTATGGTTAATTAATATTTGACAAAGGGGGATGGAACATCAAATGGAGTAAAAATAGTCTCTTCAACAAATGGTGTTGGGAGAACTGGACAGTGACATGCAAAAAAATAAAACTAGACCACCAACTTACAACATACAACAGAATAAACTCAAGATGGATAAAGGACTTAAACATAAGCAGTGCCATCATAAAGGTCCTGGAGAAAAATATAGGTAGTAAAATTTTAGATATCCTATGCAGAAATATGTTTACTGATACTTCAATAAGGGCAAAGGAAATAAAAGAACAAATAAACAAATGGTGCTATATCAAACTGAAAAGTTTCTGTTCAACTAAAGAAAACACCAGCAAAATTAAAAGGGAACTGACTATACGGAAAAACATATTTGCCAATGATACCTCAGACAAGGGGTTGATCTCCAAAATATATGAAGAACTAATGCTACTCAACACCAGGTAGACAGGTAGTCCAACTGAAAAATGGGCAAAGGATCTGAACAGACAACTCTCTGAGGAAGACATACAAAGGGCCCAAAGGCATATGAAAGAATGCTCAACATCACTTGTCATTAGAGAGATGCAAATTAAAGCCACAATAAGATACCATCTCATACCTGTCAAAATGGCAATCATAAACAAATCAACAAACAAGTGTTGGCGAGGATGTGGGGAAAAGGGAACCCTGGTACACTGTTGGTGGGAATGCAGGCTGGTACAGCCACTATGGAAAACAGTATGGAGTTTTCTTTAAAAACTAAAAATGGAACTGCCTTTTGATCCAGCAATTCCATAACTAGGACTATAACTGAAGAACCCTGAAATACCAATTCATAAGAACCTATGTACCCCCATGTTCATAGCAGGGCTATTTACAATAGCCAAGTGCTGGAAACAACCTAAATGTCCATCAGTGGATGATCAGATAAAAAAACTTTGGTACATTTACACAATGGAATACTACACAGCAGAAAGAAAGAAGGAACTCGTACCCTTTGCAACAACATGGATGCTTAGTGAAATAAGCCAATCAGTGAAAGACAAATACCATATGATCTCACCCATTACAGGACAATAATGAACAAAACAAACAAATAAGCAAGACAGAACCAGATACATGAATACAATGAATAGACCTTCAGTGGGCAGAGGGGAGTGGGGAAGGAGGAGGAGGAAGCAAAGAAGGGGAGCAGTTTAGTCAAGGAACTAGCATGGAAGAACCATGGTCATGGACAAAAAGTGGGACTGACTTTAGGGGGGAGTTGGTGGGTGGGAAAGGGGCAGAGGAAAGGAAAGGGGGATAGATGTAATAAAACAACAATAAAATTAAATTAAGAAAAGAAAAAATAATGAAAGAAAACTTCCCTAATTTGGTGAAGGAAATAGACATACAAGTCCAGGAAGCACAGAAGAGTCCCAAACAAGTTGGACCCAAAGAGGACCACACTGAAACACATCAGAATTAAAATGCCTAAGGTTAAAGGTTAAGAGAGAATCTTGACAGCATCAAGAGAAAAGAAGAAAGTTATCTACAAAGGTATTCCCATAACACTATCAGTTGATTTTTCAAAAGAAACTTTACAGGCAAGAAGGGACTGGCAAGAAGTATTTAAAGTGATGAAAAGCAAGGACCTACAACCAAGATTACTCTATCCAGCAAAGCTATCATTCAGAATGGAAAGGTAGGTGTAAAGCTAAAGGATCTCATCATTACCATGCTTTTATTATATGAAATGTTAAAGGGACTTATTTAAGAAAAAGAAGAAAATCAAAACTATAAACTTTAAAAAATGACAACTCACAACTATCAACAAGTGAATCTAAAAATCAAAAACAAAAACAAACAAAGCAAACAACTAAAACAGGAACAGAATCATAGATATGGAGATCATTTGGAGGGTTATCAGTGGGGAGGAGGGAGAGGGAGAATGGGGGAAAATGTACAAGAATTAAGAAGCATAATTGATGGGTACAAAATAGAAAGAGGCAGGTTAAGAACAGTATAGGAAACAGAGAGACCAGAGAACGTATATAGTACATGACCCATGTACATGAACTACATGGGGGCGGGGGGCAGATTCTGAAGGAAAGAGGGGTACCAGATAGAGGGGGCAAAGGGAAAAAATTAGTACAACAGCATAATCAGTAAAATATACTTTTAAAAAAGAGAGCCCTGGCTGGTGGCACAGTGGATAAGGTGCCGGCCTGTGAACCAAAAGGTCGCTGGTTTGATTCCCCGGCCAGGGCACATAACCAGGTTGCAAGCCAGGTCTCCAGCCAGGTCTGTAGCTGGAGGCAGGTGAAAGGCAACCAACCATACATTGTTGTTTCTCTCCCTCTCTGCCTTTCTCCTTTCCCCTTTCTAAAAATAATGAAATAAAATTTTATTAAAAATAAAAAAAATAAAAAGGAACATATTTTATATTCCTATAATATTGGGGTTACAGGTTCACTAAGTTTTCAGGAAAATTGTGAGAATTCTAGTTAATTTTCAAACATTCAATTAGCTTTATATGTCTAGGAAAAAAAGAAGAGGTTTTATTTCAAGGTCTAAACTAAACAAGCCATATAAATTTGACAGCTCATTATGATTAGTGAAAGAGTAAGAAACCAAGCATATAGGTAACATTTTAACCATTGTTTCCAATTTGATGTCTAAATAACAGGTCATTTGAAACTATAACTTCTTGAAACATTGTGGAAGGATAAAAATGCATTGAGTTGTAAAACTTCACAACGATATTACCCTATAATTGCTAAAAATACACCCTGCAGGGTACAACTAATAAGGCCAAACTAAAATTCCTCAAAATATAGCCATCATTTTAATCATTTCATCATTTTAATCATTGTAAGTCTAAGCAATACAATTAATTCTTTGGCATTTATGTAAGATTTCTATAGTGACTGTGTGAACTCAGACATCATCAGGCAATAGTTATATACTTGTTACACAAATAGTGTCCTTAATTTAACAACAACAAAAAAGCACATCTGTCTCATTTCCAACACCTTCTTAGACTATAATAAGGGTGGCTAACAGGAAACTGGAGTAAGCCTGGCTGGTCCACATAGTCTGACAAGAATGGGTGGCATTCATGGTGATTTGAGAAGTACGGAGACTCCTGTCCAGAAAAAAATGAGTGCTAGACAATACTATTTTTCACATATCTCTCGTGGGTTGATTTGTGGTAGTCAAAGACCTCTTAAAAGGGATTCATACGAAAATATGAATTTAAATGTTTGTGATTTGAATTGGTTTCCAGGATCAGTAGAAAATAGGATGTTACCTTGGCAGTACTTTTGCCTGTGCCACCCAGTTTCTAAATGTCAGACTTAAAACATCCAAGAATATTTTTCACTAAGTTTGCCTCAGCCATATGTATTGTGATAGAAGGGCAATAATATTTGTTCACAATATTTTAATTCATCAAAATTAGAAATGAGATGCTATTAGGAAAATTCATAAATGCTGTTAAATTAAAAACCTATAGCAATGGAATGATTAATAAGGGTTTCATCTATTGCAAATTTTGCATAAGATAGTAAAATTGTTTATGTAAAGGGATACATTTATACTATTTCCTAGTGTAATGTTCCATTTTATCACTTCCCAAGCTCATCTCCGCCTGATTGACTTTGATTTTAGATAGCAGACATTCCGGACAAAGTAGTGGTATGAAGAATGCTCCAGGGACATTAGAGAGAACATTTCTGTTTCAGTGATAGCTCTGGACCAGATGAAAACAGTGAGTCACCAAGGTCCTATTCCAGTCACAGAAAGGTCCAAAAGACCAAAGCTACTTTAGATCTGCCTCAGTGTTTATCATCCTTCTCAGAAAGGCCTGGGATTTAATTAAGTTAATACCCTGATGGTTCTATCCCAGAAAAGTTAAGGAATGTCACACATCCTCTTGTGACAATGGAGGTCCCGCCAGGGGCTTGGACCTTCAGCTTTCCTCTGTTAAGATCACGGACCTCACACAAGTTAACGTGTGCACACTGGGTCTTGCCTTCCTGGTTTGTAAAATATGAATATTGATGATTACTTTGTAAGGTTGCTTTGAAGATAAAATGTGACCCAATATATAAAGAATGTGACCAAGTGCCTAGAATATTAAAATCACTTAACTGGTGCAATAGTTAACTAGTAATGATAATGCTTAGTATTTCAATACCCACAATAAGTTTGATCAATGGAACAATCTTCATTTTCAGCAAACAGCCAAGCACTGCTGTGGTGACACTTTTCCTCCGCAGAGAGGATAAAGCCAGACAACTTGGCATGTAGCATATGTTCTAAAATTGTGTAAGCTACCACAGGCAATGAAAAAAGCAGATGAGAGCATTTTAAAAATTAAAATGCTTTTTGATTGCTCTATGTTATGTCCTGTTGCAGACAGGCACTGTCGGAATCAGTAGCTTTATAAATGATGTATTTTGTGCTGTATAAAAAGGCATGGCAAAGTATATTATATTTTGTTTTGAAAGCACTTATTACCATACTGCTCTGAAATTAAATTTCTCTGATGGTTCATCTTTAAACCCCTTACCCTGTCCTAAGAGACAAATAACAAAAGAAAAATCCTCCTTTACAATTCCATCCAAAGGTAAACAGCGGATAAACATTAGAAATCACACAAATGAATTATTTTACAAGTCTAATATTTCTTAGCTAAATATTCTTCTTTTATTGTCATTATTATCAGTACCTGAGTGTCCCCTGAATATTTTTCCTAATATTTTCATAAACATAATGGAAAGGCTAGAGTTTCTAACAAAGCACTTTGTTTCTGCTTATCTGATAGTGCAATAACCAAAATTTCATTATAGTATAATAAATGTTTGCGGAATGAATGAATGGAGTGTCAGATCTAATTTTCTGCTTTTCTTTTGATTAATATTAAATTTCCTATAGTTTTTCTCATCTTTTTGATGGCTCCACTTGAGAAATATTGAGCAAATTCTTCCTCACAAATAATTTTTATAATGTACTCTGCCTGCAGGCTGAAGATATCATTGAGTTTTTCTATTGTAGATTTGTGAATTATGTATAAAAAGTGCACCGCCTTTTACTATGAATTTACATATTGGCATATGTTCATTCAAGTTCAGTAAGTTTAAGTTAAAATGTTTTCTAAGAGGGTAATGACTAAAAAGTCCCACTGTCACAATAAAAATTATTTTTTAATATATTTTATTTATTATCTTTAGAGAGAGGGGAAGGAAGAGAAGCAAAGAGGGAGAAAAATATCAATATATGATTGCCTTTCACCTGCCTCCAGCTGCAGACCTGGCTGGAAACCTGGCTGGAGACCTGGCTTGCAACCTGGTTATGTGCCCTGGCTAGGGAATTGAACCAGCGACCTTCGGGTTTGCAGGCTGGTGCCTTATCCACTGTACCACTAGCCAGGGCTAAAAATCATTTTTTAAAGTGAAACTATCCAGTTGTAGAAAACTGGTAAAAAAAAATTGTCATTCGCATGAAAATATGTAATTGAATTTATTCTACTGCGCAGTGCACAGGAAAAGAAATTCAGGCTATAAATTAATCATGGTGCCTGCCAATCTACCGATGCCAGGTGTTATCATCTAAGTTTCTAAAAGATGGTGCAACTGGTTTTCAAATGTAATTAATGTCTTACCAGAGAATACATTTGACTTGTTCTTTGATCCCAAAGAGTTATTTGGAGAAACACTTCCACTCTACAGATCCAAAATTCCTTAAGGGGTTTTTCTTAACAACGTGTATGAAAGAGACAATAAGTGTTTGAAGCGAACTCTCTTGGAAAGAAGAGCTTCTCTACTAAAACACAATGGGAGTGTTTCATGCAAAGAAAAGCTAAAGCAACCAAGCAGCTAAAAACTTGTTATAAAGAGCATGAGCATGAAAAGTTCTTTGATTGCTTATTGTCTCAACTCAAAGTACTTGTCTCCATTGGTGGCTTTAACTTGTAGACTCATCATTGGCATTTAGATCAAAATTATATATAACATATATATACATATATATATATATAATTATATAATAATATATCTAATTATTTATATATATATATGATTAAAATTTTGAGTGCTGTTATCTGCATTTTTCTTCTGGTCTTTCCCTGTTATGTAGGGGAATTTTTTTGTCCTTTTTATTCTGAGGCATCTTAAAGTCAGCTCCCTACACAACAGGCAGTCTGGATTTCTGTCGTCCTTATTGTTAGAGCCCAGGAGGAGCTCTGTAATGAGAACCATGAGAGAATTCTGATCGCCCAACAGTATTCCCAGTGCACATGTTCTGCAGCTTGATGTTCAGGACTGGCACACATATAAAGAAGCATTTAAAGAAAATGAAAAAAGTAAATTGTGACTTATCCATTCAATCACTGAATACATATTTATGAAGGTACTTTCTTTGAGTATTTTGGATAAGGTGTTGTAGTGGTTAGTGACAGCAAAGAAATGACAGAACATATTTGCTTCCAAAGAACTTCCAACCCGAGTATCCCTTCTGATCCCTTTAGCAGCTTCCTGCACAGCTCCAAGTGCACTCAGCCCCAACACCAGCACCTCTGGCTCCTCCCTGGATGACAGACTGCTGGCACTTCTTCGCTGACATCCACAGAGAATGGTAAGCACCAGGCAGTTCCTATCACCTTTGGACCTCAAGTCCTCAGCCAATGACTAAAAGGATGAAAACACGCCTCCTAATCAAACAATTCTGTGTTGTGTTCATACTGCCTCCAGATCTATCCTGCAAAACTGTCCTGCTTCCCCACCTCCTGTGAGATGTTCCTGTATATCTTACCCTTGCTTCTCTTCCTCCCATTCCATGGCTACTTCCCAACCCTGTACTAGATCTTTCCAAGAACACTTACTAAGAAATCTCTTACATAAATCCCATCTCAGGGCAAGCTTCTGGTGACAGGTAACTATTAGTAGTTTCATATGTATTGTTATTAAGGGTTATTGAAAAGAACACAAAGATAAATGAAATATTTTTCCTAAAAGTTATACAAAAATGACAGGAATCTTTGAACAAATACAGTAAGTCCTCCTTTAATGTCATCAACAGTTCTTATAACTGTGGCAAAATGAAATTAATGAAACCAATTATTACCACAGACTAAAGGCTATAAACAAGTGATAAGTTCTAATAGCCTCTCATCAAAATTCCAACAAAATGACACTGCACAAAACTACTTTATTCAAGGACCTGCTATACAGCAAGGAAAGGGAAATAAAGTTGCCAAATCCCAAAGGCCTTGAGTGTCAAGAAAATGGGCCTGCACCTTGACAGAAAAATGGTTTCCCATTTGAAAGGTTTTAAGTAGGAGAAGCCATGTCATACGATTTAAAAAGTTTAGTTTGAATAATTCAGTAAAAATATCACTAAAGGCTACAACTTGTCTATTCTTTACAGATAGAATGCAAGTGGGACCTCTTCAAAATTAGCCCAGATGCTGTGCTTTGTAGTCTTTTCTCTCCAAATATGGATGCTGGTATGAAGGACACTGGAGAAAGATTGCCAACTACCAAGGATCCTGTCTATTCTGTAATGTAGGTGCCCTCTGCACGTGAGCACACAGCCTGGTCTCAGCCAAGCTATCACCAGGCCGTAAATGGACCATGGCAGTATGCACTCACATTTTAAAGTCATCTGCAAGCTGGCATTCATCTGGGGGTGTCCTATATCTTCTTCCTTAGTATCCCATTGCTACACGTAGCAATCTGAGCTATATGCTCTAGTACAAGTTCCTAAAGTCACAAGATAATAGTAAAATATGTCCAGGCATTGATGCATATTGTTTCATGACCACAGTGGCATTCATACTTTTTGATGTGGTATTTCTACCTTCATCCAACAGTGCCCACCATTATGATGGCTTTCTGATAAAGAATACTTGCTGCATAGTTCTTGGCTTGTAGCTCTAGGGGCTGCTTGACCATTTAAACAGGTTCTCACATTTGAATGACTTGACAATTAAACAATTATACTGAGCACAGAGTGGAATCACCTGGGAGTTTATAAAAGAAAACATGACTCCCATGCTCCATCCCATCCTATTACCTAAGCAATGGTTTGTTTCTAAGAATTCTTTAGGTGGTTCTGAACACAACCAACACTTTAGACTGATAGGTCCGAATCTGAGATACATCAATTTTAATATTAAAATTGATACACTTGTATACTTCCTATCAGTTTATAAAGTATTCTCACAAGTGTCATTCATGTGAGACAAAATTAGCATTAATCTTTTTTAAAATTAATCATTTTAAAGAAGAGGAAACAAATCCTAAGGAAATATATGGGATGTACACAAGGTGGTAGAATAATAAACAGAACCAGGCACAACTGCTAATGCAGTCACAGAGTTCCATCCATCAGGAAGTACACCACTTGGTCTGGTGCATCCAAATATAATATCCTAAAAGAGAGGAAAAGATGAATAGCTGGAGAACAGAGGATGTTTATTTAGAAGAGTGAATTGTCCTGTATGACACTACATTGGGGAATACATGTCATTATAATTTTGTCCAAACTCATGGAATGCATAAAACCAAGTAAACTCCATGGTAAACTGAATTTTTGGTTTTATGATGTGTCAATGTAGGGCCATCAATTGTAACAAACTATTCTTGTGGTGGATGCTAATAATGGACATGGGAAATTTCTGTACCTTTCTCTTAATTTTGCTGTGAACCTAAAACTGCTTTAAATAATTGAGTCTATAAAAAATAACACCTTTCAGAACCCTTTGCTTAATAGTGCAATATCTGTGTACATTAATTTCTTTTTTCTGCTTGGCTGAAATGTTTTAATGCGAACTAAGGAGAAGATCATTATTGCTGTTATATGTAATCCCTTTCCACCTGCTTTCAGCAAATTGGCATTCATATGTTAAGAATTCTCCCAAGTCAGCTTGTGATAAAATGCTTTCAAAGACTATAGACTATGTTTCCCCTTGCTCATGTTCATTATGTAGGTGTATTTGTTCACAACAGTGGACATAAAAGCATCAATCATGGTAACCCAGGTGGATTTAGAAAGAGATGCAAGCCCATTTGAGAATTATTAAACTTTTAGCTAAGATATATAATACCAAGGTAAAGAATCTGTCCCTAGAGCCCTGGTAGATAGGTACAGACCTGAGAAACCAAAGGTCATTGGTTTGATTCCCAGTCAGTCACATAACCAGGTTGCAAGCCAGGTCCATTGAGGAGGCAGGTGAAAGGCAACCATACATTGATATTTCTCTCCCTTTCTTCCTCCCTCCCTGCCCTTCTCTCTAAAAATAATGAATAAAATCTTTTCTAAAAATTGTTTTTAATTAAAAAAAAAGAATCTGTGCCTAGTCAATAATGTCTCTCAGTTCTTAACCATCCTACACAATCTAGGCTGAACAATCCATAATATCACACTCAGCCTTGTATCCCCACCTCCAGTGCAGTACCTGGCACAGTGTGGGCACTCACTATGTATTTATGAATGAAAGAATAATCAAGAAATGCGTGTGTGTAATATAAAGAGAATGCCTCAAGGAAGAGATTTCCAACTATATTTTCCATTAACATCTTCACCAGGAAGCCAAAATCTGAAGAATGTTGAAATAATGAGTCCATAAGCAAATACTGCTTGCTACCTTTTTCTCTGAAAAACTTACTGCTCTCACATCCTGTATCAACCAAGTTTTTCTTGATGCTACGTTGCTACAAAAAATCATTTTTATTCTTATTAACATCTCACTTGTTTCATCACAACTGAGATAATATCACCCCTAAAAGGCAAAATATAGAACACAAAGTCCATGCAACAGATGTCTACAAGATATTTTCAAGAAAAGCCCATCGGGTAGAGATTTCAAATAAAAACTGCACATAGCTACAAACATCTCTTCATTACTTGGCCCCATGTTCTGATAAGAACAGAAATATTGGGCTCACATATTAAGCAGTGAGGTAAAAGCATGGCCCTAGGAGAAGGGATTAAGTAAGCAAGGAAAACCAATTGTTCAAGCCAGTTTTCCCAGCCTTTCCTACCACCTGTAAATTTAGAAACACCTAGAAATGACAAGGTTGAAAGTCTAACTCCAACTCAGCATATATAGTACATAGAGTTCAGCTCCAAGTTTAGCACAGTAATAGGACAAAAAAAGTAGTTTCTTTCAACTTAGTAAAATATAAGATGCATACAAAACATTCAAGTAAAACTAAGTTTCTAAAAGAACAGTTATAAAATTAGAAAAGAAAGAGATTAGCATGAGTCAGAGAGAGTTGGTAAAACTCACAAAAGAACAGAGAGTATTTGAAAGGCTGAAGAAAAAAGAAAGAAAGCTGTTTTATATGTAAGTTGGACACAGAAACCAAAATTTTATATAATTTTGTCAAATAGGCTTTTTATTTAGAGCCTTTCATCATCACTGATATGGCCTCTTATCTATAACTATCAGAAGTGTGAGGTAAATAATAAAACCAAGAAAATGAAGAGTAATATAAAATGTGCAATTCACTTGAGATAAATAATACAGGATTTGGCATACATATAAAAGGAAAACACATCACATAAGACAAAAATTGTTAAATCTCTACTTCTCATGTCACTTTTGTATCATTCTTTTTGATGACTGTATGTCTACTTATGAAATGTTTAAAAATTATTGCATTTTATTTCTGTCAAAAGACTTTGAAGCTATTTGAATTTCATGCCTTTTCTTAAACTATCACAGATGACTAGATTCTTTATATTACTGAATTGCTGAATGTTATAGAAGATATCACATTTGGTACTATTTGTATTCAGACCTAATTTATAAATGCAGCACACCACCAGCAAAGAAAAAAAGTATATATATATATATATATATATATATTTTACTCTAAGTACATAAATCTATATACAGTTGGCCCTTAACAATATGGGTTTGAACTGCTTGAATCCATACATATGCATATTTTTATAAATATAGTTAAGTGTATTTTTCTTATGACTTTCCTTTTTTAGCTTTATTTATTATATATATATATATTTTTTTTTTTTTTTTAAGATTTTATTCATTATTTTCAGAGAGAAGGGTAAGGTGAGAGGTGGAGAGGGAGACAGACATCTGCGTATGGTTGCCTTTCACCTGCGTCCAGCTACAGACATGGCTGGCAACCTGGTTATGTGCCTTGACTGGGAATTGAACCAGTGACCTTTGGGTTCATAGGCCAGTGCCTTACCCACTGTGCCACTAGCCAGGGTACCTCATTATATGTATTATATGGTATATAATACCTACACAAAATATGTTAAGTGATCTTGTTATCAGTAAGGCTTTCAATCAACTGTGGGCTGTTGGTAGTTAAGTTTTGGGGGCAATGAAATGGATTTTTCAACTGGGCAAGAATTGGCATTTCTAATTCCCATGTTGTTCAAGGGTCCACAGTAATCAGAATATCCCACTTCAACACCTATTTAGTCTCAAAATCCTAAAAACTGTGGAGGAAGATATAAGATGGTAAAGGAGGGATAAATGGTGATGGGGGAGACTTAACTTTCGATGGTAAACACACAATACAATATACAGATGATGTATAGCAAAATTGTAGACTTGAAACCTATATAATTTTGTTAACCAATGTCACCCCAATATAGTCAATAATTGTTTAAAAATTTTTTAAAAACATTTTAAAAATCCTAAAATGAACTTTCAAAAATCAAAAGTTATTCAATTGGAAAGTAAAGCTGTTTTCTAATTACCACCTTAATTCATGCTTTCTCTTAGAAAATATTGATTTTTAAAAATATATTCCTTCTGTCAAACTAGGTAATCTAGTTCAGCTTCACTTGTTCAGATTTATAGCAAATACCTCCTCAAATAATTCCATATTGGAAATAATTCTTCAGGAAGAATATATCTCTAACACTATATAACAAAAGCCATATGGTGATTCAGAAAGAATTCAAAATTGTACCTCAGAAATGATCGCATTTGTTACTCTTGCACAGAAAAGTTGGGGCTAGGTTGTCTCTTAGCTCCCTTCTAGTAATTAATTTGATGCCACTAGTGTAGTATATATAAATATGTAAACTTTGCCATCAAATCTACATTACTAACATTCTTCAGGCAATGACATTCATGATCAAACACATATACATCCATGAAGTACAACTGCATCTCTTCCCCTCTCCCCAGTACATCTGTCCCAGTTCTAATCTTCACATTCATGGCCTGAAAGTTAATTCATCTATTACAAAAAAGCATATATAAGTTCTGTCTGGAAAAAATCCAGACATTGTTAACATAATGAGAATGGTTTGCACAACATCGATGTAACCTGACAGCCAAGGAGAGTGGACTAGAATGTTTATGCATGAACAATGATGACTTCACTGTACTAGTCAGTGGGGGTGGTAGATACCAATGAGTAAGCATGTGTATTGTGTGGCCATCATGACTGAGGGAGAAAAGCAATGAACCTGCATTGAATTTTGCATTAAGCTTGAACAGTCCTCTGAAGAAACTATTCAGAAGCAGAAGGCCACAGCTATGGGCAACTGGTGATTGGCAGCTTCATCATGACGAGGTGCTGGCTCATGCATCATGTCTCTCATGTGCAGAGTTTTGTGGTGAAACATCAAATCACCCAGGTAACTCACCCCTCTACAGCCCACATTTGGCACCCTGCAACTTCTGGATTTTCTGAAAACTACTATCACCTGAAATAGAAAAGATGATGCAGGAAAATACTCACAAAGGGCTAATCAACACTTTCATATCATCTGCTATCGAATTTGCCCATCATCTGCTAACTGTATCCAACAGTTTAGTGGCCAATAGAATTGAGCTCTCAGTGAGGCTTTCTGAGTCCATCATGCATTTGTCATTCTGTAAAAGCCACACTACAGCTACTTTCAAAATACATGATTGACAGGGTTGCACAACAACTGATCCAAAAAGCTCAGGCCAAGGTCTTACTGATGATTGAGGATCCCTTGACTATTACTCCTGTTGGCTCCGTTCTTTTTCCCTTTGCTGATGAAAATGATGGAAGTGTCCTAAAAATCTTCAGAAGCCTGGATGTTGAGGGTTATTCAGGACCCTCTCAGCAGTTGTTGAAGTGAAGTGGTTCCCCTGGCTCCTGGATGCATTACTGTCTTCAGGAGATGCAAGCCCTACCCAGAATGTCACATCTGTGCACAGCCTTGCTGTTAATGACAGATGAATGCCATAGAAGAAAGTTATTGAGTTGTGAATTACCATCAAAACTGAATACGTCTTCCCCACAGTTATAAGAGCAGATACTTGTCTACTTTTCAAAGGAGCTGCATCATAGAACATTATAAAGCAGGTCACTCTCTTCAGCCTTATTTCTCCATGTTTAATTATTGTGCCTTAAAAATCATATACTATACTTTGACATCTCACTCTCACAACCTTCAGTATAGGGTAGAGTTTGGAACTAGGCCAGTTTATTTTGGACTCCATCCAAGAGAATTTAATTAAGTATATCTAAAGGACCTTGTTATGACATGATCTTACCTGTAAATTGGTCCCAATGAGAGTGCTTTGTTAAAGTTGCCAAAGACATGGTCCAAAAAGAAACAGAAGAAACTTAAGCTTCTTCTTTTATTTTTGAACATTTACTGCTCTACTTATACCTCTCAAACTAGGCAATTTTCTCAGTGCAGGCGCAAAAGAAAAGAATATGTAGTTGTGCTAAGGACCAAAGTACCTGCATTTCAGGGTTCTTATTGGATTTGACATTGCACTTAAAACACAGAAAGGGAAGTCCTACTAACTTGCAATCTCAGCCAATAGTGAAATAGACAGTGAAATAGTGAAATAGTGAAATAGTGAAATAGTAATAATTCTAAAAAATAATTCATGTTTATTTTTAAAAGGTATAAATCCTATCTAGAATATACCCTGAATATTTTTCTAACAGCCATACATGAAACATGCAGAAGAGATATATAAATTATTAAAACACCAAATAAGCCCTGGGTGGTAGCACAGTGGATAAGGCGCTGACCTGTGAACCCAAAAGTTGCAGGTTCGATTCCCCAGCCAGGGCACATAACCAGGTTACAAACCTGGTCTCCAGTCAGGTCTGTGGCTGGAGGCAGGTGAAAGGCAACCATACATTGATGTCTCTCTCCCTCTCTGCCTCTTTCCCTCCCCCTCTTTCTAAAAATAATGAAATAAAATCTTTAAAAAAATAATAAAACACCAAATAAAAGTAATGAAGGGGTCCTTTCTACCACATCCAAATCCCAAGATGCTAAAATAAAGTCTTACTGCATGCGTTCTTCTCCTTTTGGTCCCCTAAACCAGGGTACATTTTGAATATTCAAAACTATCTGTAAAATGCATTCGATGTTTTTCTAAGTATGATAAAGTTTAATCGTGTATATTTCAAAACTGGAAAAAAAAATACCTCAAATGCATTTTAGAACTTTGACATCAATAAGTCCTTTTTTTTTTTTTTTTTTATTTTGAGATTAACAATTATTATATAAACAGTTACTTGGAATTATAAAAATATAATCAGGTTAAAACAATGATAAGTTTGTCCTCGGTTTAACATAACTTTGGGCATTAATATGTGAGCATTTTGCGTACAGTTTTGCAAGCTTGAATATCCATCTCTAAGTGAAAGGAAAAACTTTGTGTCAGTTTTTTCCTATGTTGAATAATTTCTTGGCACAAGAGATATAATTTACATGCAAATTTTATGAGTACACTTTCATAGTTTAAAAAAGCAAATATTTTTAGAAACATCATATAATCACTTAAAGAATATAGCACTTGCCTAAGTATTCTTTGGATAATAGCAGTAATTAAACATACAACAATCATACATACTTAGACATGCATAAAGTATTTGTCAATTTCAGTTCCTGCAATATTTACTGAATTCCACAGGTTATAAAGAAACTAAGGAAGAAAAAAGTTTTAGAGTTTATTATGTTAACCACCACTTCATGTCATATATATCTGCTTAATTAAAAACATGGAAAACAAAAATAACAAAATGTAACAAACCAATTTGTTCTCTAATCATATCCAGGTATAGGGACAGTTTTGAATGGTTAATTTATTTTTAAAGGGGTTATGCTTAGTATTTTTTTCTTGATACCTGAAACATTTTTTCCAAGTGAATTTGCTTCGATCCCTTAAGAGATGATATTTTGAGTATCTTCTTTCATAGTTATTCCTATATGCTCTATTATTAAACATTTGATGAATACCTTGCAAATAAAAAAAGGAAACTATAAATACTTTTCTTAAATCCTCACCTGAGAATATGCTTTTCATTGATTTTAGAAAGAGAAGAAGGGAGACAGCTAGAGACAGAAAGAGAGAGAGAGAAACAGAGAGAGAAAGACATCAATGTGAGAGAAACATTCATCAGTTGCCTCCCATATATGTCCTGACCAGGAATTGAACCTGCAACCTTTTGGTGTATTGAACTACACTTTACCCCACTAAGCCACCCAGCCAGGGCAAGACTGCAACTACTTTTAACCATTTGATTATTAAACTAGAATTATTACCTAACAACACTGCTCAGGAAAAAAAAGAAAGAAAAGCAGGACAGAGCTAAGACTTAACTGCATGTGAAAATAAATCTGGAAAGAGAAAAACAATGGTAACAGTAAACTGTATAAACTTTTAAAATATCAAAGCAAAGAGATACATGCACATTTTTTATTGTTTAGTTGTAACCCAATATAAAGGATAGGACTGGAGTGCTATCTCTTTAGACACACTTAAGCATCGAAGTGTTACCTGCTATCAACACTTTCATAAATGGAAACATTCTCTAAATCAAGTCTAAATAAAAGTAGAACATTTATATGTGAGGAATCTGTAAGGTACTTAAAATAATTTCATTGTGTTGTTCTTCAATACTAACACATATTAATGATACATTTTACAACTTGGAAAAAATTACTTTGAAATGGCCTCTTTGACTTGGTTTGTCTCTTTCTTTTCTTTTCTTTTCTTTTTCTTTTTCTTTTTGAGAATTTGTGTTTTGCTGTGTAATGACATTTCATGCCCCTTTGCCTTCTGCAAGTCTGAGGAGTGAGGTGAGGGCTGGCTCTGTCCCACCGGCCTCTGGACTTGAGCAGACAGGACATGCAGCAGGGAACCTAAACAGGACAGAATGGCTGCTCTGCTCTCTGGACTTGAAGAGGGATAAGACTAGCTAGCCTCCAGATGGAATTGGAAGCCATGCATGAGCAGCAATTCTGCACATTAAATTGAGAGAGGGTCTTTATTCACAAGAATGAACCAAGAAAGCACCTTGCTAGCAGCATCATTATGCATACCAAGAAAAACAGAATGAATTCTCTAATCTCACCTTGGGAGGTAAATTGCCTTTTCCTCACACATAGGGTGAAATCCCACACTGTCGGAAAAACACTTGATTTCAAATGTACATCTAAAAGAAATTGCCCTTATAAGGACGCCCAGCCCCCAGCTCCCCTCAGTAGAACTGTAACAACAATTGCTGCTTTTACATGATGATCCCCCCAACCTGACATGTCTGCTTCCTGCGTCTCTGATGATAGACTCTTTGGCCTAAGGCACATCTGCCTTTGCTCTCTATAAAAAATGAAATAAATATATTACTTATTTCTTATCAAAAGGCATTTCACAGTGTGTTTTTCTCAAATATAAATTCAAATACCTTCCTAAAGGTAGAAATTTGACATAACTCAAATAAAAAATGACTACCTTCATTCAGACAGCAGCAGGTATGAATAAGAAAACTTTCATATCAAAGGCTGGCTTAGTGTACTCTTGATCAACAACGAAAGGACAAGAACACTGTTAAATTACATAAATCATCCCTTAGAATTTATGAGGTAATAAAAGTTGAAAATGTAAATTCATAAAGGAGAGCTCATAAAACAGGATTCAAATCCATGTCAGTTAATTTCTCATATGTATTAAAAACAAAAAGGTTGACTTCAGGTCTTTTGATTCTACTTAGCATTTATTAGAACATCATATATGTCTCAATCCAATTCTAGTTATCTCAGAGATAAAGAGGAAATTAAAATTCCCTCAGTCACTTCTGCATTCCTGAAACAAACTTTTGGCATTAGATTTCTAATCTTTGCTGGATAACACTATATAGGGTATACTTTTCCTCCTATCATCTGCCAGTCATTGCTTCAGTCTTCCTTCTTTCTTAAGACCCTATAGACCAAGAACACTTGCATAACTTTTTTAATAAACTTCTCTTCTTTCTCATAATCAAGGCCAAGTTCCACCTACAAAACTGCCCACAAGTAGTGCCCTTACTTCCATGCACCAGAACTTAAGAAAAGGATATACAGAAAGGCAGTTTTCACATCCCTTTCCACAGAGCAGAATGTTCCACAGTGGAACAGTAATGAAAACTATCTCAGGTTTCCTCTAAGTAAAATGAACAATAAAAGGGAGAAAACTTCAGAAAGAATTATGGCAGAGTGCAGTAAGAACTCAGTTGTCATTCTGAATGATAAAAGACCAATGAAAGATTTCGAATGGAAAAAGGACATGATTTTTCACACTAAAATCACCTGAACTACCATGTTGACAATAGACTATGAAGATTTCATCAGTAGAAATCAAGTCAACATGTAAAATATCTTTACCTTTCATTTATCCCAAACTATTATACATATTTTAGTATAACTATCAGTCACCTTTACCTTAGAGCTTGACCTCAGTTCATGTCCTCAGTAAAGGCAACAGGTTTGGGCTCAGTTTTCTGAGAGCACAATGGGCAAGAGCACTAACACTTCAGAGACTGAATAGCATCAGGTGCTGAATGCAGCACCAGTACTCCACACTCTTAGTTCAGAATACAGGGAGCCAGCAGCAAAAGGAGGTGCCATATTTCTACATGCCATAGAATTCCCTTTAAGGAAAGATGCTTACGTTCTAAAACCAAAGCATAGAGTTTGCAAGTGCTATTGCTCATTCTGAATCCCTAAACTCTGCTGAAAAGCTTGTTTGTCATTTTAATAAAAAAAGGTCATGTATGCTTTCATGTACAATACCAGTTTCTTCAGGATCAATTAACGAAAGAGTAGCATCAATTCTGGGGACAGGGAAAAAGTAAATGACCACCTTTCACATCCTTTATTTTTTTATATATATCTAAAGAAAAATGTATGGACAATGAAAAAGTATAGATGTCAATATGTCATGATTATTAAAAAATTTGTATTTTCTAAAATCCACATCGATTAAACAGATTAAAATTTTTTTATTTTTTTTATTAAGGGGTCAAGAGGCAGCACAGAAATGTAGTCTAAAGGTCAAGAAAACACAAGTATGCTTTATAAAGACCTCAGATCCAAATACCTAATCAAAGGACTTGAAATGAAAATCTACATCTACAAGCATCACAGTTAAAATACAGTGTGGCTATCATGCAAAAAAGAAAAAAAAAAAAAGAACACAAAAGAAAAATGAAAAGGAAGATGAAGTTAATCTAAGTACTTAGATACCTAGGTAATTTTTCCCAGAAGTTAAAAATAAATGTTATTGCCAAAGAAACTTTTGAGAATCATAACTATGTAAGATTTAAATTGCACAATATACATATGCTACTATTTTCAAATATCATAAATATGTATATAAACACACACATACATACATATATATAAACATATATATATGTATGTACGTGTGTGTGTATGTGTGTGTGTGTATAGCTTAGATATAAACATTTAGGAGATGCAATTGCAAAGTATATTATTTCATGATAGAAATGTAATACTCCAGAAGGACACTAAGGGTATCACTATCTATAGAATCTCCTACAATAATGGCAACAAATGTTGCTAGGAAACCAAGTGAAAAGAAGAAAAAAAGAAATGTTAAGATTTTATGTAAATCTTTAAACAAAACAAATTCATGTCTGGTCTTATGCTCTAATCTTTGCAAAACTTGTATTGTTTCATTACAAATCGTAAATACACAAGTTACATAACAGTGTAGCTACAAAAATACTAGGGATTGTTTAAGTTCTGAAATCAATATACACCTGTGGAGATAATAAGCATTCATTCATCAGCTCACAATACCTGATACAAAAATTCACTCATTCACTTGTCATTCACTGATTCACTCATTCAAAAAAAAAAAAAAAATGTATAAAATGTTCATCATTTGTCAGGCACTGTAATATGAACACCGAAGAGAGAAAATTGAGCAAAGCACATTCCCTGCCCACTGAGAAAATAAAACCCAGGGGTGGATATAGATATTAAACCAATAATCACTCAAATATGATATTTTCATTGTCCTAAGTGCAACAAAATAGAAATACAAGTTGCTTCAAATGGGTGAAGTTGATCTGATTAGAGTGATCAGGAAAAGCTTTCTTGAGGAAGTGACACTTCAATAATTTTGAGGAATATATATATATATAAGTGTTAAGTAGGTGAGAAAAAGAGAAAAGAATTTCAAAGATGAGGCTCTAAGGCAGACAGCAGCATGAGGAACACCAGAAGACTGTGAACAAGAAAGATAGAAAATAGGAAAAGAGGGATCCAGGTAGGAGCCAGGCTATACACGTGTTGTAAATCACGTTAAGAAATTTTACCTTTATGCCAAGAGCAACAGGATAGCTTTGAAGTGCTAACAGCAGGGGGATAATGCAACTAGATCTGCATTTTAAATGTTCACTTTGGCTGCTGTGTAAAGACAGGAGGGGAGCCAGGGGACAAGAGCAGGCTATTTCATGGTCCAGAAGAGGAGGGTGGCTGTAGGGGAGATAAGCACCCAGGCAACACACATACTTAGCAGGACAAAGCAACAGGACCAGAGAATACGCACAGGGCTGACTCCTCTGGGGCTTTTGGCTCCCATTTCCCTAACCTTTAAAGCTTTTTTTCCCTCCAGATTTGTGGTCATGAATTAAAGCAGCAGGCAAATTACAGACTTCTTTGACAGAAGATCTAAGGAAAAGAGGATGTCAGAAGCAACACCCATGTTTCCGGCTCATGCACAAATGAGGCCTTATTTAAAATAAAGAACACTGGAAGAAGTCAAGGATTTATCTGTCTGTTTGCTTGGTTGGTTGGTTGGTTGGCTGGTTACTTTGGCTACTTAGAAAAATTAGTTGCATTTTGGTCGTGTTGAATGTGTCAGAGATGACTAGCTATCAGCCAAAGATTTGCACCTGACATTTCATAGTGTGGAACTACTGTGGGAATTTGCTGATCTACCAAGTACCTGCATTTGCCAAGTCTCCCTGATTCTTTGCGTCTAGCTAGGACCAAGTGGCTTGTTTCTCGCTAATGGAGCACAGACAAGAAATAGCACTGGGCCACGGTGCTGAAGAAGTGGATAATGTTTTTTTTTTCCCCATCTCCTCACTCCCCATCCACTAGCCACAAGCAAAATTCTACAAGCCTTAAAAGAGTAAAGCTACAAGAAAGATGGAGTCTGCTGTTGACAACCAAAAACCCTGAATGGGGCTGTTACATGAGGCAGAAATCTAGTTTTATCGGACTACACCACTAGAATTTTGCACTCCATTTGTTCCAACAGCCAGCAATACCCTAACTAATGCATAGAGGTTGCTGTGCCTTTGAGACATCCACAGGAAGCTGTCAGGTAGATTAAATAAATAGATCTAGACCTCAAGGGAGAAACTCTTGAAGATTTTAATTTTAGAGTCAACTGGGTAATGATGATAATTAAAGTTGTTGACATGCATGAGATTGCTTAAGGAGAAAATACAGTTAGAAGGGGAGAGACTCTTAGTTCAAAGGTAAAGACTTACGTAGGTAAAGAGGTATAAAGTTATTTTCTTACAGATGTAGAGGTTTAGCAGATGGTTACTGATATGGGTGAAAAAGGGGCAGCCTTACAAAACAGAGACTAAAAGTAACCACACAGAATGGTCTGAACATAAGTATTCCTAAATAAAAGTGGGTCTTGGCAGGTAGTCAAGTTCTAGGTCTGTAGCTTCCTCAACAAAGGTCAATCTTTACTTTAGGTGGGCCTGCCTTCTGTATTTTTGCATCTGAGGTAGCATACCTTTAAAGTATGAATCATCTTTTCTAGACCCCCTTAAAGCACAACCACTGGCACCAGAGCAGGAGACCACAGAGGTCCTCCTTATTATTCTGCTCCCTACCATACCATCTCTATGTGCTGCACATGATATTAACTATCTGCTACCCACCAATGTAAAAGAAGTGGGTGTTTCTTTATGTGCTTCTTTATCTAATCCCAGAGGTTTCATCACTTTGCTTTCTCCTGCCACCAATGACTTAATCTACCACCAGTGATGTCATGTAACCTTCCTCACCTTGCCTCCTTTTACTGTAATATATGATAAGCTGCAAAATGCTATTTTCCAGAGCATTTTCTCCATCCCTTGAGATTTTTTTTCTAGTAATTACCATCATTTTAGTTCATATAAACTCATAAAGATTCTCTACAGGTTTGGACATTTCTGACATCAACACTTCTTCCAGAAGTATCATCTACTCCATGATAATTAAGCAGCCTTCCTCAATTCCTGTTTTTACTCCATGAATATTTATTGAACACCTACTATATACCAGGCATTGTGGGGGTATGCAAATACAATATTTATCAAGTTCTCAGAAAGACTGCTATGATAGTTTATAACACTGGACCCTGCTGGGCTTGAAAGGGAGAGTTTTGTAGAGAATCTTTAAAGCCTAAAAGTTTAGCAGGAGCTGGGCTGGCTGGGGTGAGGAAGGCAGGTGGTCCATTCCTGGTCTGGGGACAGCGTGAAACTCTTGACATGTAGGGAAGCATGAAACATTTTAGGAAGTGAAAGAGTGACAATGTTATAACAGGGAAAGGAGGACCAAATGTTAAGTAGGGATCAGATCATTCAGAAACCCTTAGGTTTTATATTAAGAATTTTGGATTCTATCAAAAGTGATGAGACACAGTTTGATGATTTTAAGCACAGGAAAGGCACAGAATAGTAACACCAGAATTTGGTTTCATGTTTTTGATTTTAAGAGCACACTTTTATGAGCTGTTTAACAATCTAAGCACCACATTTTATTTCCAAGGGAAAACTCCACATGTCAAACGCTTTCTTAAAAGTTACTGTTAACTCATACTTTTTTTGTTATTTCAGTATGACTGCTGTGGATATTGTGATTTATGAGATATTTAGTCTTCATTTGCAGTTCTGGGCTAACACCTCCCAAAACCCTTGGAATTCCCTAAATTGCAGGAAAATGAAGGTGTATTTTGTTCTGTTAATGAGGTCACCTTTGAAGACCACCCAAGACTGGGGGCCAGAGACCATGTGATTAGAGGTTTGGGACTTTCAGTCACACACATGCACATACACCCTGATCTCTATTGGACAGGAGAGGGTTGGAGACTGATTTCAATTGCCATTGGCCAATGACTTAGTAAATTATGAATATGCAATGAAGCCTCCGTAAACACCCAGAAAGACAGCTCATTTATTGGTCTTTTGTCCAAAGACTTCCACATTAGGGAATGAAAATACCTCCTGATGCCACCATGCTCCTTAAATGATAGGAGCTCCTTTGTTCAGGACCTCACCCTACATACCTCATCTGACTTGTGATTTCTTTCCTTTAATATCCCTTGTAATAAATAGGTAATATAGTGCATCTTTTCTTGGATTTTCTTGAGTTTTGTGAACAAATTAATCAAGGAGGGATTCCTGGAATCACCCGATTTATAGCAAGTTGGTGAGAAGTACAGGTAACAACCAGAGCATGCGACTGGTGTTTGAAGTGGAGGGCAGTGCTTTGGAACTGAGCCATTTACTTGTACAATCTGGTTCTAGCTCTGGACAGACAAGGCCACAATTGAGCTGAATCCTCACCCTGCCAGTGTCTGTTGTCTGAGAACTGCCTGTTGGTCTGGGGTGAAGGGTTCTCCATACATTGGAGTTAGGCCTCAGACCCCTTTTTAACGCCCTGTGTAAGTCATCCATATAAACATTCTCGATCAGCATCGTAGTATCACTGTAGCTTCTACAGAACTTCACCAACACATTTTGGAGCCCACTAATCTTATTCAATGACTCCAACACTGCATTCAATAGCAATGGACCAGATAATACAGAGGCAAGTAACACTCACTGCCTGCCCTCAAGGAGCTTACTGTCTTGAGGTAAAGAGATAAAAATAACAATTAGCCAGTATTATACGTGCTAAGTACTCAGTAATTGCAGAGGGCAAATGGGGGCCTCAGGGAAGGCTTCAAAGAGGATCTAATATTTGAGAAGGATCACAACGGTTAAACAGAAATTTAACAAATCGTGTTTGAAAGAGTGGCACTCCAAAGTAAGAGAAAAGCGAAATCAAATGAGAAATAAAATTTCATAACGATCATAAGGAAGTAAACTAATAGGTAGGCTGCTTCTAGAATGATCTTTTAGGCCAGGCAAAGCATTTTGCTTACAGATAACCCTTCATAAAATGACACACACAGCAAATTCATCTCTCTTACCTTGCTCTGCTTTTTCTAACATAGTACTTAAATTTTATCATAATGTATATTTTATATACATTTATTAGCATGTAAGTAAGTTCCATTACCAAGACAGGTGCAAGAGTAATCTTTATCTGATCTGTTCCCTGAGGTAACTAAAACACCTAGATCAGTGTCAAGCACATAACAGACACTCAATAAATATGTTTAATTAAAAAACAACATTCTTTGAGTCGCCTGTCTTCAAAATGAAGCTCATGATGCTAAGGGTCCTGTGAATAATGAATTCCTCTGTCTCTGACCCAGGAGTCTCATGTTTTCTAATACCAAACATGAAACAGTAATAGAGTAACTAAGAGTTTGCAAAGAAAGAAGTAACAAATTTTGCAGGATATTGATATCTTGTTCCTATTGAAAGTGGTAGGAAAATGGCTTCAAAACTTTATCTTTCCTATTGATTTCATGATTCTACAAGTGTCTGACTGTGAACACGTTTTTGAACTTCCTCAATTGAATTAAAATTATACAGTCCTAAGCAAGGATTACATTTCTTTTTTTTTTTTTTTTTTTCCATTTTATTACTCAGGAGAATAATGGTCCTTCACAGTTGAGGAGAAACGGGCTGCTCAAAAACAATAAACAAAGAAAAATAATTTGCCTCTTTTTCTGGAAGGGAAGAAAAATGAGAAATGAGGAAGGTGGAAAAGGACCTATATAAAAACATCCAGGGTTACTTCAAAAAATGGGAAACTGTAAAAGACTGACTGAAGTAATCCAACCATATTATTTTTGCATAAGCTAAAATACTTAATTGGAGTAGAGTAGAGGGTAACCCCCAAAACAAGTTGCATTTTTTTTTAAATATTAAAGACAATTGCAGGGGGATTTTTTTTCCTTTTCTTTTACAAACCCCTTGCTTAGAGTTCCATGGCAAAATTCAGAGGTAAGGTAGAAGATTTACCAAAAAAAAAAAAGAAGAAGAAGAAGAAGAAGAAGGAAAGAAAAAGAAAAAGGACGTTGGTTCTATTCAAATATATCTTAATATTGAATTGTTTTAAAATCCTAAGGGTTTTACCAATATTGCTCTTAACTTCAGAAGGCAGTGAAAACAGGGTATTTATGGGCCGTTAGTTACATTTGGCTTTCCCATTCCCTTCAGTTTTACAAGGTGCAAGAGCAAAGCTTTCAACAGTTACTTAAAACAGGAGGGTAGCTGCACTGGGATTACCTGAGCAAATTTTTTTACAAAAGGAAGCAGGCTGTTCTAAATAGAAATAAATAAATAGATAAATAGATAGTTGTAAGTATGTTAGTTTATACTATTATAAATCACCCAAACATACCATGATTACCTCCTTGCCATTCCTTGCCCTAGTGTCCCATCTGGCTGACCACATGTATAGTTCAATGTTAAATTTTGCAGAAGACTAGATAGTTTTTCCTTTTAGGCAACTAACGAAAAGATAGAGTATATTTCATTTAGCAAAACACTGAGTGTCTTCTATTGCTGATTTAAAACTTAGCTGAGAACCCCTAAATGTCCACTAAAATGAACATTTTTACTTAATAGTCTACACACAATTTTTGGACACTTCTACACAAACATCCTTACTGACATTCTCCATCACAAAACAGAACACATGCACACTTCACATTGACTAGACACTTTCCTGCTATAACAGCATAGTTGAACAGATTTTAATGCAATGAATTTTGAAATAAAATGGGAAGTGACTTATGTTCTAATAAAGGCCTTCACAAATTTACTTTTAGTTGTAACTGCAGTTTCTTGAAGCAAACAGCATTAGTAAAACTATACTTTAAAGGGTTTTCACAAACTGTTCAGAGGAAAAAGCAAAACTCACAAATGTTAATTTGATAATATTTATAGTTCAAAGTGGAGATTACTTTTTAATTTCTTCTAAACTTAAATCTCTAATCTAGGGATGAAAGGATTTCCTATGGAAAGCACTAGGGCCCAGTGCAATACGTCAACATGTGCCTCATGGTGACTAGGTCAAGATGCCCACAGACAGAAACTATGGAAAAATGCTTCTTCTCAGTGTTTTCATCTTGCACTAAATTAACCTTCATCATTGTCATCAATTTCAGGAGCTATATTTGGTTTATTAAGAAGATTATAAGGAACAAAAAGGAACAAGATTTTCTTGGGGAAGTTTCTTCACCCCTCTGCACCCTCATAATTTTAACTACAAAATGAGGGTTGATCTAAATAACCTGTTATGTAGAGCCCTGGCTGGTAGCACAGTGGATAAGGTGCCGGCCTGCGAACCCAAAGGTCGCAGGTTTGATTCCCAGCCAGGGCACGTAACCAGGTACAAACCAGGTCTCCAGTCAGGTCTGTGGCTGGAGGCAGGTGAAAGGCAACCATACATTGATGTCTTTCTCCCTCTCTGCCCTCTCTCTCTTCCCCTCTTTCTAAAAATAATGAAATAAAAATCTTTTAAAAATAAATAAATAAATAATCTGTTATGTATATAAAATCAGGATCAATATACTAATTAGTAAATTAGTAAATCTTGACTCATTTTCCAAATAGGTATTTAGGAGAAAAAAAAAGGATAAAAGACTGACTCTGAGTTGATCAAGTTACTAAATCTAACAATATCTGTTCCATATACTTAGCATTAAATTCTGAGTTGTTTGGGTGAGGTGCCAGGTGTAGAGTGGGCATTCCATTCTCCCAAGTTCCTATTCACTCCCAAGCTTTACCCACAGGCATTTACATAGATGATACACTACTAAGTGAAGTGACTATTTGACTTATCTTCTCTTAGATTTTCCCATACCTTGCAAACTACAAAGCACTGCTGAGAAATCAATATATATTCAGAATATAAAGCTGATGGAAGGATCCTGGGAATATGGGAATACACTCACCCTCACTGCCAAGCCCCAAAGATTTGGGATGAAACACACCCAGCTCATCTTCCAGATGACCAGTTCTGTGCCCCACAACCCCTTCCACTGCCCTGCTAGAAGGACAGCAGAATGTAGAACTGGTCAGGTGAACACCCGCAGGTGAGCCCAGGCTGCCTTAATGTCTGTCTTACCCGAAATGAATGCCGAAGTTTAAAGATAAAACACATGTAATTAATCAGACTTCTGTGTGTTGCCCATTAATATTTTAAAACATGAGAAAGCCTCTTAAATGGTTAGCAATTTAATCCTTTTTTCCCCTTAAATTTCACTTCTAGTAACAATTCCAATAGATCTGCAATTTAAATGTGTGAGACTGCTATCCTGTGATGTTTTTGAAGACTAACTAACTCTACAACCCAAATATTTTAATAGAAGACATTGCTGTCTTTTTCTCTCCTCTTTCTTTATTCTCATTTTCTTGCTTTTGATTTAGCTTCGGCCCTTTTGAAATGTAAAAGACTTGGGAAAATACGTCAAAGTACATTTGCTTCCTACTATATTAATCATAACATCATCTCATAAAGATTGTTCAAATGCAAATGATACCTTGACTAAAACAAAAGGTAGATATAAGTTAATAATTTTACATATTCCACCTTCTCCAAAATCAAATATGTTTTTAAAAATTGATGTGCAAAGTAATAACACATAGTTATCCAATCAACAGGGCAATTTGATAATTCTGACCAACAACATCACTAAAAACAAAATCTGTCAAGTAGTTGGTTTTATCTTTTTTACACACACTGAACATACAAGGGCAGTAAGTGTTCCAGAAAAAGCCTATATTAAGCAAATGAATAAAAGTAGCAAAGTTATTCCAGAGTGTCTGCAGCGAAGCAGACATTTGGACGCAACACCCATTTGTTCAATGTGCCCGATCTCTTGCCAAGGTTATCAGCACACCTCAAGACGAGGCATCTAACCGGTTCTGTTCAAGTGGCATTTTGGGAATGCTCAATTATTTTTTACATTTTCATTCTTCAGATTTCTCCTGGCCAATCTAGAGGCGCAAGCTAACAAATGTCTCCTATCCCTGCAGTCCTTGCTATGGACCTGTTGATACTGAGAGGCTATTCTTTTCAGGCCAAAGATGCCATGTAATGGGATCACCTCACTAAATCCATGAATTTCAGAGGATACCCAATGTTCTCCTAAAGCACTGAGAGCAGTCATCTATTTTTAAATGAGAAAATTAATGTAATACAAAATGATGTCTATTGGCAACCCACAGCAGTTCTTAATCACTTTTCATCTAAATCTTCCAGAAAAGTGCTTTGACTGATTTGAGTTACCATTTTAATGATACTTATTCCATCTCTTGAAATGAGTTGGGCTGTTATTTGAAAACACATTATCATTCCCAATGCTGGATAAGGGTTTTTATCATTGTTTGTAAAGCAAAGGAAATCTTTAAACAGACACAGCGGGAGATTTTAAATGATGGCATATTTAAATTATTATTTAAATAATTACTGAATTACCTAAAGTTAGTTTAAAGTGATTTTCAAAAGAAACCTCAACATCACATTTTGCTTTAGGGCAGCTGAATCTGCCCATTTTACCCATCCTGAATACTCTAAAGGTTCCTTGAATGGTATCTAAGAAAAAAAGGGGGAAAATTATCCATTGTCAACAATGAGAATTGTAATAAAAAAATTGGCAGATTTGGATCTGAGGGACATAGCATCCTTTCAGGGTTAAGATATTAAATAGGTGTCAATAGATTGTACACTTTGAAAACAGAATTTCAGATAAATCGTATCAATTCCATCAGCAAGTATCAAAAATAATCTATTTTAAGCTAAAAACACCTTTTGAATACAGTTGCTATTTCCCAGAAAATGAAAGGTCCTATCTTTAAAAAATCAATTTTGTTTAGTCTTAATGACTGGCAATGTTTCAAAATGCATCTTACGCACTTTCTTGACTTCTGAACCCAACTCTTCCTTCAGGCAGAAAAGCAGAAAGGCAGCCTGCTGTCCTCATTCCATATCAGATCTGGTCCTGAAAAGCAAACCCTTCACTTGCTAACTGGGTTATGGAAGAGTAACTTTTAAATTGTAAACTATCGGCTTCTACAATAATGCCCTTCAAAGGCAAGTTGGGTAAACAGGAGCTGATAGTACCCTCCCCGAAATGCCCCCACACAGCTACACTTTTTAATTTGCTAGACTTATCTTTGGCCCCATTAGGATATCACTCGGTAATAATGTAAGTTTTATTTCCATCAGTGTACCTGCCACTAAGCTCTTTCTTTACCTCACCCCTAAAAATGGCCTGCTGCATTTTACAACACCAGATAATCATGTTCAAGGATATTAGTTTCAACCTACACACAGGCAATTCAATGAGGGTCTGTCATTCTCGCTTCTGTGTAGGGTGCACAGGCTTTGGGACATCTATCAGCCTTGATGCTCAGGGGCCTCGTTCACGCTTTGTCAGCTTCCTTTGCATTAAAGTATTGCACACATTAAGACTATCAAAAAGGTCAAAAGTGATTTCTAAAGATAAAAATAAGCACTTTCAGTAATGTGCTGATAAATGCTATTAGTTATAAAGTGTCGAAAGCCATGCAGTCCGTGGCAAATCCAAACCTAAACCCCAAGAATCCTGCCTCCCAGTGCAGCAATTTCTAACTTCTTAAAGAAATATTGCATATATATTTGACTTCTCCTATTTTTCCCTAAATCCCTCAACTTGATTTCCTTCATTATAATAAAAACTATTTTATCAAAAGGTTCCCGGGTCCTGGCTGGTGGCACAGTGGATAAGGCACTGGCCTGCAAACCCAAAGGTCGATGGTTCGATTCCCAGCCAGAGCATGTAACCAGGTTGCAAGCCAGGTCTCCAGCCAGATCTGTAGCTGGAGTCAGGTAAAAGGCAACCATACATTGATGTCTCTCTCTCTTCTCCTCTCTCTGAAAATAATAAGTAAAATCTTTAAAAAAAAGTTTCCCTACTTTTAAATCCAAATGCTTGCCCAGCCCTTTTCCTGAACTTCCTCTCCAGTGCTTTTTGCCTCTTGGTGAGAGCCTTATGCCTATCTGTGTCATTCCATGATGACAGGCTACCTGACCCTTGTCTAGCTCCTCCAAGTAACATACATCTTTCCTTCTTCAACAATTCCTTTTCTCTTCGAAACCCATCAGTGGAGTTTCTAAGGCCAAAGTCCTCAGCCCTCTTCTTGCTTCCCAAAATTCACTAGAGTCCAAGTCTGAGTTAGTGTTTCACCTCTCAATAAATTCTGCAACTGTTTGGGGGACATCTCCACCCTTTTACTCCTGTCACTAACTGCAGAAGAATTGAAAAGCAAGCTCCTATTCATTCTCACTTAACCAGTCCCCTCTGCCAACCTGACGACCTCTCCACAGCTCCTCAGCCACCTCCCAAGAACTGTGACCTCACATCGCACCACTATAGCCACTCTCTCCTCCAACTAACCTATGACATTCCATAGCAACGATTACATCTCTAAAGGGCTTAGGATATCAGCTTTTTGCTCTCTTTTACCACAGGATGGAAGCCAGCAGCCAGTTTCCCTTTCTTCATACTTCAACTGGAGGTATTGTATCAATATAGGTAATGTCCTGTCAAATTATTTTGTAAAGAAAACACAGGGTTTTTTTGTTTGTTTTTACTGTCATCATTTTTGTTGTAGCCATTATCTTAAGCTCCCATTATCTTTAACCATAAATTATCTATACAACTTAGTAGGTGATCTCCCTGCTGACACATTCCTCTATGTGAATTGGTCTTATATTTTCTACCTTTTTCTCAAATGTCACTTTAAACATGTCACTATATAATAAATTATCCTGAATGTTTGTTACTTATCACATAAAATTTAACCTCTTTTGTTAGGTTTTTAAACTCTTCATCATGACAAAAGTTGCATTTACTGAGTGTTTAACAGGTGCCAGTGACTGTTATAAACATTTTCTATGTATTTTAATTTCTCCAACAGCTGCATGAGGTACACACTATTATTATAATCACTGTACAGAATAAGAGAAGTGGCAGAGAGAAGTTTAGTAATTTGTACAAGGTACATGAATTGTACAATCAGTATTCTGATTCCAGCAGCTAAGCTTTTGAAAACTATATTGTACTCTAAAAAATCCATGATCTTAACTAACTCACAACCCCCCATATACCTACATAAATATTTCAATCTAAATGAAGCAATCATATCTCTGATCAATCCAGCCTCATGTCTCCTTTTTTATGCTGATGTTAAATAATCTGATTTTTCCTTGTTCTATTAAATTTATTGGGGTGACATTGATGAATAACATTATGTACGATCCAAGTGTACATTTCTATGATACATGATCTGTATACTGCATTGTATGCCCACCATCCAAAGTCAAATCATATTTTAATTGCCATATGTTAGTCTCCTTTATCGTTTACTAATACCTGCCAGTCCCTTCCCTCTGATAGCCACCAAACTGCTATGTCCATGCATTTCAGTTTTACCTACTACCTATGAGTGAAATCATATGGTCCTTAGCTTTCATGACTTATTTCACTTAGTATAATACTCTCAAAGTCCATCCATGTTGTTGCAAATGGATGGATAAATAAATATATTTATCCAATCTGCTATTTAAGGGCACTTTTGTTGTCTCCATGTCTAGGGCAACATGAATAATGCTGCAATGAACATAGAGGTGCATATATCTTCATGAATAAATGTTTTGGAGTTTTTTGGGTAGTTCACCAGAAGATAGTTACTGAGTCATATGGTAACTCTATTCTTATTTTTCTGAGGAACCACTGTACTGTTTTCCATAGCCCCTGTACCAGTTTACATTCCCACCAGCAGTGAATGAGAGTTTCTTTTTCTCCACAACTTCTCCAACACTTGTTAGTACCCTTCTTGTTGATATAATCATTCTAACAGGTGAGAGGTGGTATCATAGTGTAGTTTTGATTTGCATCTCCTTAATAGCTAGTGAAGTTGAACACCTTTTCATATATCTGTTGGCCATTTGTATGTCTTTCTAAGAGAGGTGTGTTTAAGTCCTCTAATTCATTGGTCACATCCTTTTTCTCCTTCTTTTAATACTTTCTGCTTAGTCTAATAGGTGGTGCATACAGATACTTAATAAAATGTTTTGAAATCTTTCCCTTTTCTTAATACATTACCACTCTTAGTATGATGTGACCATAAAGAAGCTGATGACAACCAAAGTCCAGGCTATTAAGGACTTAAGCATGACATCTCACAGGAACTTTCATGTAGAAAACACAGAATATGTTACCTATTCTTTTTCTGAGAAGTGATGTTTTTAAGTATCAGGTGCTCATGTGAAATTACATGATTTTTTCTTCTTTTGTTGCTATTTTGACAAAGCACTGTTTGAGTTGAAAAATAAGGCATAATGTCAATGGTCAAATGGCTTAGTTTAAATTGTTAGTGTTGGGCACGCCTTCCAGCTCTCCAGTGTGCACTCATATTCCAGTCCAAGAGTTAATTTGGGGTCTGGCACCAATTTCTACATTTAAAAGCTAACTTGCTGCTGTCCCTTTAATGTCTCTACTGAAAGTGCATCCTAAATAATTACCCCAGGGACATGGGACATTGCTGAAGGCATATGCAGAATCTAGCTTTCTACTGCATTACTTTTATTTAAATTAGCAAGCAAGCCTGGGAATCCCCAGGTTCAGATCATACTGTATTTTCTAATTAGATGATCAGAAAACTTTAATTAATAAAATAACCCCAGCATAAAATCAGATCATACTGTTAAGCACTTACAACTTACAAATTTCAGCAAGCACCGACTTTTGCAAGTCGGCCAACTTTGTTAGTTCTCAACAATCCTTTAATTAGGCTAGACAGAAAGTAGCATGCACTAATGTGTGTCTTGGCTAAGTTCCAGTGGGGGATCTCAGCAATCTGGCCTACGTAAACTTCCACCGGTTTCATCGAATACAGTAGACTTCTTCATTCTCAGTCTCTGTTCCAGTC
Organism: Noctilio leporinus; assembly: GCA_004026585.1. Classification (NCBI taxonomy): domain Eukaryota; kingdom Metazoa; phylum Chordata; class Mammalia; order Chiroptera; family Noctilionidae; genus Noctilio; species Noctilio leporinus. The sequence goes on along the minus strand of PVIW01003638.1, from coordinate 41,569 downwards.
TCCATCCATGCTTTATGAGGGCTCCTGTTTTTCACCCTGAGCACTACAGATAATGAGTTAACAAGACCTGCTGAAAACCTTCTACATCCAGAAAAATAATATAGTAAGAAGTGCAGTGTATTCGAAGAAAACCCACGTCCTTCTCACATATGTCCAGAACACCCAAGTCAGTTCCTATGAAGTGCACCATTTTCTTTTTTTCCCTTCCTCCTACCCTATACCACTATTCCCATCACACACACACACACACACACACACACTACTTCCACATCCCTAAACTTTCATAGGGTTCATGTATGTATTTAGAGACTATCCACACTGCAAATTTAAGAAGCTGCATATGCATCTTTCGGTAAGTTCATTAAAGTGTTTTCTTTCCGTTAGGCCTCTGTTACTACTATTTTGCTCTGTAATGTACTAAAGAAAAAATTCATGAGGTGAGATATTAATTGATATTATACAAATATGGAGCTGGAACAGTACCTTCTAGCCTGGATCTCCCAGAAAAAGGCATTGTTAAATGCAAGATTTAATCATAAAACCAAATTAAAGGACCTTCAAGAAGTCATCTAATTTACTCCTCTCGCTCTAGGCATGCGAATTAATGTCTACCAAAGGACTGAGTTACCAAAAGAAGTTGGGCCAAGAGAAATTATACAGTCCAGGATAGAATGATTTAAAAGATTAATCTCTGCTGTTTTACTATACTCCTTTAGCGATAACTTGGCCTTGCGGTGAATCACAACATCAAATATTAAAGTACTGTTGAATATTCTTGGGTTTAGGGGATCGTCTAAGAAAATTAATTGCTTAAGTATTTTTTAATTGTAAGTTTCTCAAAGGCAGTGTTATAACGTGTGTGTGTGTTTGTGTGTGTGTGTGCGCGCGCGCGTGCAGGTACTTCCATAAGAGTCAGTCAGGAAAAATGCTTTAGAGTGTTAAAAGAAGTTCACTTCTTACTTTTTTGTCATTAACCCTTATCCAAATATTTTATCAAAGTAAAAACTCACAATTTGACCCAAAACTTCTTATGTCTCCCTCTTCAGGTAAATACATACATGTCTATCTCATAATTAATATGCCTCTGAAATGTTTCTTAAGGCCTTTTGTGAAGATATGCACACAATGCACATTGTCGCAGACTGCTGGATTTGGAAGAGGACAAACTAAAGGTGTCAAATGTTAACAGTCTTCATGGGCACCAAAGGAAGGATGTCATTCGCCAAGTCTCAGAGAACACCTGGCTCAAACCAAAGTGAGCAGAACAGCCAAGAATACAAAGGCTTGGCTAAGCACATAGTTGACCATAAAATGTAGCTTTCAAATAAATCTAGATCCACTGTTGCCTCTCCAGTTGGTATCCCACAGATGCTTGCTCAGCACTCCCCCTTCTTAATGTGTGTCAACTTACCTCTCCATCTCCTTTTTTCTTCCTCCTACTTTCCTGTGTGCTTTCATAAGCACTAATCCACCAGCCTGCATTTACTATCACCTTGGAAACCCAATAAAACCATCTAGAGAGTTTTCAAAATGTCTAGATGCCTAGATGCCCTCCCTAAAGATGCTATTTCCACAGGTTGAGGGGTTGGAGGAAGAGGTGCTAGTGTTGACTTTTTAGAAGGCTCCCCATGATAGCGACCTATGGTGAGCAAGACATTACTCACAGGTTCACCATGACCTGACCCAAGGCTCATCTTCATCTCTGTCTGCTGGATAAGTCAAATTTGTTACAGAAAAAAAATCCTGCTGTTATTTCTAAGTGTTCCTTCTAGTACACTGCTATAGCTCAATGGATCCCAACGAGGAGGCTATTTTGCAATTTGGCAGTGTCTAGAGAAGTGACATTTTTGTTTGTCAAAACTGGAAATAAACTACTGGCACCTAGAGTGTAGAAGCCAGGGATGCCACTAAATGACCTGCAATACACAGAGTTGCTTCCCACAACAAAATATTATCCAATCTAAAATGGCAATGTTGCTGAAGGTCATGAAGTACTTTGTCTGAACTTATCTGTCCTCCTCCTCAATCACTCCGCTCACCAACTCATTACACAAACACTTCCATTCCTCCCAATTCATCCTCCCAGCCCCAGGGACCTCAAGATTGTCTCTAACCATTTTTTTTTTCTCAGTCACAAATATCTGCTCAAACCAAACTGTCCCCAAATTCACATTCTCTCCTGGGTGTGTTCCTCTTCAGCCCCTTATTTCTGATTATCTCTAATAAAGCTTAAATATGTAATGATGGTTCTAACATCAGGACCTCACTGCCTCTTTTCCTTCTCTACTGCTAAACCTGCCACTTGATTCTGTGGCCAATCAATGGTCTCTGTGTCCCCCAGACAGTGTGTCTCTCCAAGATCTACCCTGTACTTCTCACCAATCTGACCTCCCACCCTTTCTATTACCTCTCTTCTGCTTGTACCCAGTGGCTTATTCTCCATTGTTTGCAATGGCATCCTGGGAATCTAACTGACATCACTCTTTCCCCTCTGCTCCTATTCATGACCAGGCATTTTTTTCTTAAAGATACCAAAATGCTCTCACAAACCCTCAATTTTGTTCAATCTAAAAACAAGGGAACTTCCATTTTCTGTTTTTCCAATCCACTTGTTAGAAAGTTGGGGAACAATGGAGAAGTAATTGGTTCCCCTACAAACGCATGCCACCCAGGTTCACGAAGGCCTTGGGTGCAATTCAACAATCTTTCATTGCTGTGCCATCTTCACCCATGTGTCATTCTACTATGGGGAACCGGGCCATTCCTCTTGAGAATTAACTACTACAGGAACACCTGTCCTGTCTAGAAAGCTTAAATTCCCTCCACGGGTGCTCTCAAGTCCATCCACAAACTGCACCCCTGCCCCTTCCATTCCCTGTTTCATCCCCCAACTCTCCCCCACTGCCCAGTCAGTCTGACTCTTCATTGTCCCACGCGGACACCCTTTCATGCTCACCATTGTGCTACAATCGTTTCTTCCTCCTGGAATTCTCTTCTCTCTAGTCTCTAGTTGTAGAAATCTTACCTATTATATACTAGCCCTTAATATCTTGTGTGATCAGCCTATGAAGACATAAGTCATAGCATCTCTCAAATCTCCTTAGTACTTTATTCTTACTTCCCTTACAGGTCTTATCATTCTACGTTATGCTGCATCTATACATCATTTATTCTCCTTGACATGGATCATTTGTTTACACTACTCAACTCTGCTTGCATTACATACACACACACACACACGTTCTTATGTATGCATGTATATATAGGATGCACATGATCAATTGGCAACAACTTTGCATCTCCTTATTTCACATGCTTCTTAATTCATTTTGAAAAACTAGGTTTCTAAGGTTATGATTTAACATCATTGTTTCAAATATAAAGTATCAAATTCTGAGAGCAACCATCATGTCAAAGGAATACAATGTTAAAGCAACCATAATTTTTGGACTGGGTGCAGGGCAAACGGCTAAGGAAATTGCAGATTTCAATAACATCCCTTTAAGTACAGTTGACAACATGAAGAAGGTATATGATGCTGATCCTGATGTTGCCCCACCAACAAGGAAAACACATAAGGTACGCAAGGATCACACAAATCTAGATATTGTACACAGAATCCAGGAGACCATCAGTGAAGACCCAAGATGTTTACTTGATGTTTTGAGAGAAGTAGTTGTACTATGGATGAAGCAAGTTACAAATGGTCATCACTTTATTTTGCAACAAGATGGTGCACCACTCACCCTGGCTGGTAGCACAGTGGATAAGGTATGAACCCAAGGGTCGCTGGTTCAATTCCCAGCCAAGGCACATAACCAGGTTGCAACCCAGGTCTCCAGCCAGGTCTGTAGCTGGAGGCAGGTGCAAGGCAACCATACATTGATGTCTCTCTCCCTCTCTGCTCCTTTCCCTTCCCCCCTCTCTAAAAATAATAAATACTATCTTTAAAAAAAAAAAAATGGTGCACTAGCACATAACACCAAAAAGGTGCAAGAATGTCTCAAAGTCAATGATCCTGAATTCTGGTCAAAGGAAATCTGGCCACCTAGTTCACTAGATGCAAATCCTTTAGACTATTGTGTATGTAGTGTTTGTGAGACAGAAGTTAATAAACAACCTCACTCCAATAAAGAGGCTGTTAAAGCTAAGATTGAAAACATTATGATGTCCATGGATAAAGAAAAGTTAATTAAAGCATGCTCAAGATTCCAAAGTCTAATTGAATCTACTATTGCAGCAAATGTAGACGTTTTGAACAATTAAAAAAATAATGACTATGTTTATGTATTTATATATAACAATAAATTTACTTCAAAATATAACACTTTTGTGGTATGTTGTTTATTTATTTTACTAAAATTTTGCCAATTGATTGCATGCACCCTGTATATCTTTAAAATAAAATATGAAATCTTTCAAATGCTTCCCAACTTCAAAGTAACTGAATTAAAATTCCTGGTAAGGTGACAGACAAATGAAAAGAAAGAAAAAAAAATTATAAGGATTTTCCACTTATGGATAGGGGAAGAAATCTGTGAATCTCAGGTTATATTGAGCATTTTTCTAGTGAGAAAGTTATTGGTTTTAATGGATTCTCAAAAGCACTCATAATACACAGAAAAGAGTTACAAAAATACTGCTCTGGAGATATGAAATATAAAGAAAGAATTTACTTCATTATTCACATACACATCTAACAGACCCTTTCATAATGTATAAACAATGTTGTATCAGTTGTATTAAATAAAACTAGATAATATAAGTTTAAAACATATAAATTCACATTTTTTAAAAATGGGCCATGATGGCCCAGATTACATCAACATTTATTTTTCATCAACACTGATTGTATTTATATTATGCTTAAAAGTGATCTTATAGCACATAATGAGCAGAAAACAGCAAAACATTTTTAGCTGCTACCCTATTAAGTAAGTAGCATGGCTAGGAAATAAATAAATAATAAGGATCAGGTTGCAATTTAAACCAATTTTCACTTATTACAACCAGTAGATATTAGATCAGCTTACAATAGAAACGCAGCTTGACATTCTTTTCAGTTAAATTATATCCTAGTTGACTAAATCATATCCCTGTTACTTTTTTCAGCACATGTAATTATGCAATTCATGAGCAGACATTTTATAAATCCTACTTGATGAAGTGGATTGAGTAATTACTTAATTCCTTCTCACTGTTCATTCATTCATTCATTCACTCATTCATTCATCTTAGAACAATCATAATAGCACTGCAGGTTAGGAATCAACTATTGGTTGATTCTTAGAGTTGTTCTGGGCCTTCTGTATCTCCCAACATCTCAAGGCAGGGGCTTGGGCATGCCTGACCCTCAGCACATGACTGATAATGGGCCCTCCCACTGTGGCCTCCAAACTACGTCAGGAAAGCATTCAGAGAGATGTGTTTTATAAATAAAATATTTTGATCTCACAGAATTACTTTTCAAATAAGAAGTTAGCATTCCTCCTCTAAATTGAGATCACTGCACCTGTCAATAAATTTGCAGACATTCTTCATCCATGTTTTTCTATGAAAGTTCAATACGTAACATTTTTATTCACATTATGAAAGATTAAATTAAAAGAAGGGCCTATCAGGAACAGACATACAACACAACTCTGTGTGTGTGAGGTCTACATCAAATTGCACCCCTCTGTTCATAGCTGTGCTACTCACAATAGCCAACCGCTGGAAACAGCCTAAGTGCCCATCAGTGGATCAAAAACCTATGGTATATTTACACAATGGAATACTACACAGCAGAAAGAAAAGAGGAATGCCTACCTTTTGTGATAACATGGATGGAACTGGAGAGTATTATGCTTAGCGAAATAAGCCAGGCAGTGAAAGATAGTGAAATACCATATGATCTCACCTAATACAGGACTCTACTGAACAAAACAAACAAGCAAAACAGAACCAGAGACATGGAAACAAGGAACAGACTGTCAGTGTGCAGGGGGGAGGGAGAGGAAGAGGCAAAGAAGGGGAGCAGTTTGGTTAAGGAACTAGCATGGATGACCCATGGGCATGGACAACATGTGGGATTGTCTGTGGGAGGGGACAGGGAGGGTGGGGCAGGGAACAGCAGTGGAGGAAAAATGGCATAAATGTAATACAACAATAATGTTATTTTTTAATGCTACATACATTTTAAAAAACTAATTTGGGTATATGTCTCTCGATGTTAGGGACAAGCTAATATTCTTGTTCATTTTGATAGCTAACAAAACCCTAGTCTCAAAGTAGGTACAGCAATGGGCATCATCACTACTTCATTGTTGTGAAAACCAGCAGGTTTCCCTTAAGGATTAAAATAAGAGACACATAATTCAAGGTCACCAAGCACTGTTGTTATAAGATTTATAGTTACTAAACGTAAACTGAGCAAACACCATTTACCTGACTTTTAGGGCGGCTCTTTTAAACAAAAATAAATGTAATCTGAGATACTATAAAATGGTAAATTGGGAAAGCACTGTAGAACTTCCCAGGAATATTTTAAATAATAACAGACATACGTTCTTAAAAAAACTATGAATGAATTCAGTCAACTTCACAGACTTCACTAGAAAGCCCTTTTAAAAAATCCACCATTTTTAAGTACAATAGTATTACTTGATTTTTAACTGTTAGACATTCAGATGGCAGCCACTCCCACCAGACCTCCAGTCCTGTAGAGGAAGAGGGAAACTTTCATATCAGGCCAAAAGAAAAGGCAAAACTAAGGTTCATAAATGCTACTGAACAGGCAGAATTTAACTACAATCCTTCAATCCAATGAACAGGAAACATGAAAGATGGACAAAAATGAAACCTCTGTTTAAAAAATTAACTCCTGTTGATAGCAGTACAAAATAATCCAATATGCACCTCCAATGTTTTAGAAAACTGTAAGTTACAGGTTCATTATCAATTTTGTAAGCAAGCTTTATTTTAAAAGAAAGGAGAAAAGAGATCCAGGACTCTTTACATAACACCTTTGTAATAGCAAATTCATAATAGCTTCTAAAGTTGTCAAATGTTTAGCTCACTCTCTGCTCTCAATACCTGTAGTTAAACACATTCACTGACCCAATCTCATTTCTGCACCTCAGAGTAATCAAGTGGAACAAACAAGTAGCGTGGAATACAGCATATCCTCTAGGCCACGTGATCCCTAGCTCCTAAAGAGAATGAGGTCAGCGTCCCTGCATCTCTAGAAATGAACGATGATGTCCAGGAGCACACCGCCTCCCACCACTGCAGGTGCCATACAAAAGGAGGGGCTCAATGCCAAGGCAAATCTGCAGACCCCTAATCCAGAGGCCAAGACCACAGAAGGTGGCATGCCACCTGGATATATTGTTCTCTTCTCCCTGGAGCCGGTAGAAGCCCTCCCCATTTTTTGTTTCTCCTGCCATCAGGGACTGTCTTTTATAAAAGTAATACTCCAAGCCCCACACAGACAGTGCTCATGTGGATTCCCTCCCACTGGACATTTCAGACATAAAACTCTCCATCATTTGACTCTCCATCATTTGACACACAGCTGTCAGTTAAGGGATCTGAAACACCTCCCTTATTCTGTGGTGTGATCAGCATCACACAGATGCATACAAAGACTTCAGTTAACAGGAGAGACTTGATCCCTCCATTCCAAACTAAGACCCATTTGTTTTCAAAGAATGAAACATTGTTGGCGCGTTTAAATGTGCTACTGTTTTTAGAGTGTATGCATTGATTAGAAAACAAAAGTCAGTATGAGGACTCACTCCTCACCACCCAGCCTGCAAAGGCAAACACTGAGGATTTGAAACTGGAAGAGTGAGCTTGGTTTCAGATCTAGGAGACAGGCACTGCTCCTCACCCACTGCTTTTAAAAGAAAGTGGGTCTGCACATGCCCTCTGCCAGGTGTTCTCAAGTCCCAAATATCCTTGGGAACATGACATGTTATCCTCTTTGCCACATCAGTATCTGGACTTGACTTAATTAAAATGTTAAGGGTTGTGATTTTTGTGGCTGAAACATAATTTCAAGGAACTCAAGTACACATAAAAAAATAGTAGCCAAGTATCTGAAAATAAGGTTTCCTTCATTTACTTTAACCATATGATAATATTCTTAAACATCTTTACATATTACTATTTGTTAAGTACCTGTGTAATGGGTTGAGTTTCCATGCTGAATTCTTGGCTTTTATATGCTTAGATAATAGCATTATTAACTTCTAGACTATGTCATTAGCCTAGACAAAAATTTCACTGGAAAGTGTTTCTGAAGATAGTACTACTTCCATGGAAGATTAATAGGGAATATCAGAAACAAGGAGGTTCCTTGGTTCATTATAAGCACTGTGTGCAGAGATAAGTGAAATTAAGCAAGGGTTTCTTTAGCTTAGGACTTCCAGAAGCTGCTAATATGTATTGCAACCCTTAGCGGGTGAGGTAGGAGAGGAGATAAAACCTGCAGTCTTTCACATCTTATTTAATCTCCTGGCTTATGTTTGGTAGAACACTTTGCAGAACTAGCTAATACAGAACACAGTTTTAGAAATGCTGGCTTGAAGATAAAAGGTTTATCTACTTAAACCATTTGTACCTAGTATTAAAATCCTTATTAACCTTATTAACCGACCCCCCACCAAGTGATGGTAGATGAAGAAAAAAGTTTCTATAGGAAACTAGTTGTTACAACTAGATCCACTGGTCAAATGATACATAAACACTCCTATAACTTCTCCTATTCTTCACTAACAGGACAGTCCTAGAAGACTAAACTATTAACAATTACAAAGGTTTTCCAGATAGTGAAGTAATGCAACAATGAAAGCCTACATTTGTGAAGCTCTTTCATGTAAACTTTACGCATGGTTTCTCCCCAGATGCTCCTAAGTGTCCGTAGGGTAATTAGGTCATGAATTACCTGCCCCATTTTTCCAATGAGGAAATGACACTCAGGAATATAAATGGCCTAAGCAAAGTCACAGTTATTTACTTGTCCAGTGTAAAAGCACTAGACTGGGCACAGAAAAATCGGCCTGCTTGCTTCATCCAGTGCTTTTTCAGCATATCCCTCCCTCATTCTTGCTCTCCCTCAGGCACAGTGAGAAGCTCTTCCTGAAATATAGACCATGGGGCTAGGCTAGCAAAGACATGCAACTGAAAAAACCAATGCTGCTCCAGCATCACCAGGCACAGAGAGAATAGAAGCACTGAAGCACCTTCAGATTTTTCGATATCACTACGAGGTCAGCCCTAAAAGTATCGACCCAATGTCAACATAAGTAAAACAGTGGCTGATACTTTCTGAACAGACCTCATATTTATTGCAAAGACACAACTGCTGTGAAAAGACCTTCCATTTCCTTTATTTAAACTTCTGAATAAGGACTATGCTAGAAGTCAGCAATAGGTGTACTTGGTCCTGAAAACAACAAGTTTTCTTTCACATCAGCAACAGGCTAAATGAAGAAACGAACTAATTAATATAGAAGAATTCATACACCACTGAATGAAGATCTACATTTTAGGTCAAGAGTTCTCAAAATCTGTCCCTGACCAGCATCATCAGAGTCCCCTGGGAACTCGTTAGAAATGCAAAGTCTAGGTCTAGGCCCTACCCTTCCTTCACCCACTGAACCAAAATTCTGGCGCATGCCCAATGATTTGGGTAGGAAAAGGCCTGCCAGTCATTCTGATACACACACAAGTTCCAGCAGTGTTCCAGGGTATTCAATGCATAATTTAAATAACCTATTACTCCAAGTCATTCCCAACAACAATGTTATATAATAACTTCACCAACAGTGGTCTTGATGTACTTAGGATTTGGGACGTGTTATAGGCAAATGACATTACTCTATATTAGCCATTCAACAGAAGTTCATTCTTCCCAAAAGATCTTTTTCAGGCATACCTGTGAAAGTGTCCAAGCCATTGTTGAGAGGTTATTTCTCAATAGGTGGCCAGAAATGCATGGAAGCTGTGCCTTTTTGTCCCACCCTTGAACAACAACAGAAACACAAGCTATTACCAGCTACTACTTCTGCAGAGTAGAACTCCAGGAGTGCTTTGCAGTGTTAGAGAGCGCTTTCACGGCAAGAGGATTCCTCAAGGGGAGCCTCTCCATTTGTTCTCTAGTCCACCCACCAGCCGCTCACAGCTGTACAGTCGAGCCTACTTTGGCCAGTCAGGTTTGGGCAGGAGCCTGTCATCAACCAAAGCCTCCCTCAGCCCCAAAGTCCATTTAGTCTTGTGTTGAGTACTGCGTCAACCAGTACTTAGTAGGTATATACTGCCTCTGTAGTAAACCAAGCATTGGCTACTTGTGTTGGATGTTATTAACATAAGGAACGTTGTAGCTCAGTGGCACAAACATAGCCTTAAAGTCAGACAGACCTGGGTTTAAATACAGGCTCTCCCACTTACTAAGAGAGTGACTTAAGAAAGTTCCTTAAACTTCCAGAGCCTCTATTTCATCCTCTGTAAAATGGGGATATTAATATCCATTACCTACCTATCTCATAGAACTATTAGTAAGGAATTGGTAAAAATGGCATGTTTAGCATTAAGCCCAGAACAATAAATCCCAACAGTTTTCATTATGAAGTACTTTACAAAGATAGATTTTTAAAATATAACAAAAGTTAAAAACATAAAATTAAAAAATAAAATTTTTCAAAGTGCATATAAAAGTCAGTTTATTTGTAACTTTTTAAAATGTGTTTCTAGCTGGATCAAGTTAGCATGTGTTCCCTAAGTAATTTAAGTAATGCTTTCAAGAAGATGGAACAAGTAATGCCTTTAAATAGTAAAATCTTTCAAATCTCAACACACCTGAAGATTAAAAGAAGGGACATTGGTTTATAAATTTCAATTTCTACCCAACCTGGACAGAAAAAACAATTCAATTGCCTTCACCATTTTTAAATGTCTCAGTTTCTTCAGGTAGGTAAGAACAAATGTTTCATGTATTGTTTATTTCCATCCTATTACATGAAGTAGGTGTAAATGGAGTACTTGTTTCTATTATTGTTATGGGGGGCAAAAGCATCCTAGAAAAATATCATATCTTGATTGTCTACATATTATGTTGAAAATAAATAATTACTAAGTTTCTATTGTAAAAGAGTGCACCAAAATTTAAAGAGGTCATTATCTAGATGAGAAAAGAAGGCTAGAAATATTTCTCCTGCACATATGTTTGATTTCTTAAATTTTCATACTGTAAGGCATAGAAACAGGATAATTTGCATTATTTGCAATATTAAAGATACTTTTGGACAAAAAAGTAAGGATACTTTTGGAAAAATTATACTGAGCAGTTTGAAATTCTGCTAAGTAACAGAAATATATCCTTTAAAATTTTGGCCATTAGTAATATATACAAATATTTAATGCAACGGATGTCATAATTTTAATAATTTTATATTCAGTATAAATGCAGAAATGTAAAAATGTGCTTCTGTCTCATATTTTATTTTTGGCAAGCACACACATGCACAAAAGAGAAACAGACCAAGAAATAAAAACATCCTATTTTAAGGAGTCCCTGGAGCCATTCTGTAATTCTTGACTGGGGAAGAAGAGAATCTGACCCCAAAGTAAAGCAGAATCAGAGGAAAAAGGAGGTGCCAATGCCCATCTGCATTTCTGGGCTATTGCCCACTTGTGGGCCCCATGCCAGAGACAACCCTGGCATTCTGCGTAGGGGATGCTGCCCATCCAAGCCTTTATTTTACTTGAGGAAAATGAACAGCTCTGCACAGATTGGCTCTCTGAAACTTCAGGTGTATGAAAAAAAAGCCAGTTGGTTTGTGAACCAAGCAAGAGAGCTGGACTCAGGAAGAAGTTTCTACATCTTTCTTGGTAAACATTAGAGGAGAGTAAGTGCTGATTTATAATGAAAGAGTAAATTAACATACATACATGTCAAAATATTGTGGTGAAAATGTAGAACACATCTAAGATGAAGACAGTCATTTTACATCTTAGCAAGCTCTGAGCATATTTTTACATGGTAAATTTCTAAAATATTACATGGCGACTTTTAGTTTTCTCTGGGAACCAGACGGGTTAATGACCTCAAGACATTTGAATATAAAATGTTTAATTCTCTAAGCAGGAGTATTTCTGACAGGTAAAGTTCTACACTTTTGTAGAATTTTCAAACTTGTGAAAAGTATCCTGGGAAAAGCATAACATTCTACCTGCACTTTTCAAGGCACTGTATGTAATGCTTTATTTTCTAAAAGTAATCAAAGAGCATTTAAGTATGAGCACTGCATAAAATCAAGACTGACCAACACTAACATACTCCATAATAATAATAAATTTGTTTTTATTTAGTTCCTCTATGTATTCATGGCCTCCTCTAATAAATATGTACCTCTCTGAAAATGCTTAGTAACTGTACAGGAGAAAGCAACTGATAATTCTTAATTAAGTTTCAAATGTGCTTCTTCACACAGATGCACACACATGGGTACAAACATAATTGTTGGCTGCACCTGCTCCAAGGTAGCAATATTTCATAGAGGAAATGGCAAGAATGACATTTTCAAGTGTTAATCTGTTGAATGTAAATCTGTAGTTTCTCTCAATAGTTTAGAACTCTTACGCTGTGTGCCACACAGGAGCCCACTGTACAAAAATATGGGGGATTTTGAATTTCCTTACTTGAAAACAAAGTTATATGTATTCTTCCATATTATAACTGAGTGATTTTTCACTGAGAAATATCTGAGCAATATTTTTCAACATTTACATGAAAAATGTTTTCATTGAACCAAACATTCTTTTAAAAGCTGAACATCTTTCAAACTGCTGCAAGCTGTAAATAAGTTAAATTGCTCTTATACTGTACCCACTATAACCACCACCTCAAATGCCATGATGATTTTTGTTACTATCTGAAATCTTCCGTTTCTGAGCATTGAGAATAGCAATGATAAAAAGAAAATTACCTTCTTGAGATTATGTGCTTAAACTCTTCATTCTGCACATGCAGCAAATCAGTTTCCAGAGATCACACCCCTTTTGGCAGGAATCACCCTAAAATCTTAAGATGAAGTAACCACATAGCCCAAATATCTTGATTTATGGTATACAGAAACACTTTTTCATGAAATACAAGTTTTGTATTAAACCTCTACAGTGTGAGATCCTAACATTTTGTCTTCTAAACTGATTTGCTATTTTTTAAAAGAGTGTATGTCTAGCCACACTTGTAGCCTTCCAAACATCAAATAAAAAGCATGTTTAATACAATTAAAAACAAATATATAGGACCTGGACAGGTAACTTTCTCTAGAGGATTAGTGTGTCCTTCACTTGTTCGAGGATCAAAACGCTGTCTTCTCTAGTAATGAAGAATAAGGTTTCCATTTCCACAACACCAAAAGCTACCTAACCTTCTATTAAGATTTACTTACAGGATTATGTTGATATAAATATGCCTTAAAGCCCTAATAAAAATATACTCTACTTACAGTATTAAAGGTAAATGTTTTATACTCTACTTACAGAATTAAAGGTAAATGTTTTCAGAAACTCAATAAAGTTACTTAAGAAAAAATTAATAAAGTTTCTATCTTAGACTGTCATTGTCTTTCATTAATTTTAATAAATTAAGATTTTTCTTTACAAAAGGACTACACTCAAATGTTATAAGAACCCACAGTATACACTTCAGAAGAAAACAAAACTAAGTGAACTTTTGTGTCAATCAATGGTACACAAGTCACAACTTTTTCTGGAAACCTGGCTACTTATAAAACAATCTCTAGTTATAATAGCTCAAAGATACAAAAAGTTTTTAAAGATCTATCAAGAGTAAAGGAAAATATATACACCAGCTTAATTTGTTTACTCAGTGCTTTGCAACTACTAACTTGCAAAAGAATCATTTGTATTTAAAATATTATGTTTCTAAGATGCAACAATTACCAGAAATCTGCAATGTCCTTTAAATGTGATCCTTTCATCCTACCAGACCACTGTAGTATTCTTTGTGCTCTGTTTTTTGTTTTGCATCTGCATTAACATGGCTGCTAATTATATTATCTTGGTGGCACCTAAGTCTTAATGGGAAAGATCTCATGATCCTTCTAGAACATAAAATATTCCTTGGGATTCAAATGTATATACTTGCTTAGATTGAGCATGCCTATATCACAGTGAATTCAATTTTGTTAAGAGAACTTATCTTTAACTCAGAACTTCTGTTTCATAAATGATGTAGCACCTCTCCAACACATGAACACATACAAAAAGCTTTAGACTTCTCCTGCTGCTTTTATATTTAGCTTCCTTATTTGTATATTTGTTTTTCTAAAACAGTTTAAGTTCTTGATGAGTCTGTAGTCACACAAAACACCATATAGATCTAATGCCTACGTTTGTCATAACAAAGCCCTATTATGCTAAATGATTATAAAGTTAAATCACATTTTTTAAAACTTAAAATGAAAAAGGGCATAAGAATGACTGTACCCACCCATTCATTCTCATAGTTTTATGCTTTTACACAATGAATAAGCAAGTGCATTCTTTTCTGAATCATGTGAATATAAAAATGTTTTGAAAATATTTATGCAATTTGACATACTTGACCTAATGTAGTTTAACAAAGTAGGCTATCTTAGTCTTCTGATTAGTTTTATCATTCAGAATAAAACTCCTTTATTGCAAAATTTAAATTAACAAATAGTAGGAAAAAATTAAGTGGTTTACACATCATTAAGAAAATACCACATTCTTAAAATTATATTTATATGTCTATTTTCTTTTTCTTAAATCAAGTAATTCACTGTTAAAGTATGTACAGTATCAGATAACTGTCCAGGGAAAGAAAAACATTCTGAGGTAATACACAAGAAAAAAGTACTTCAGCTAAACAGCAACCACCACTCATGATAACTGATAAACAAAGAACACTTAAGGAATTCTATCAGTTTCAATTGCAAATCCTTGCTCTTTTGAACACTTGGCTGATTGGGCTCTCAGAAATGTCCTTCAGTCTTGTGGTCCTTTCAGCCAGTAGGAAACAGTTGTTGGAAACTTAAGGGGCTATTCAGATTAATATATACTTTCCAGGAAAAGCTATTTGATGACCTGGGTGAGCGAGTACCTTCTACCTCAAATCCACCGCTTGCAGTGGTATATTTTTCACCTGTTAAGTGCTTTCAACCCCTTTTTCCATTGCCCTTAAGGAATTTAAATTCAGAGATATGACGTTGTTGCATTACTGGCTCCTTGCCTCTTTACAACGGAACGACATGCCTCAAAAAGTACATGTAATTCTCCATCCCATAGGATCAAACAACAGTATCTATTTGGGGGGCAATTACATACATACTGTAAGACAGAATGTTTCCCCTTAGAATTGTTTGTAATTCCAATGGTGTTTCTGAGTTCATATAAGTATTTCTCTTGAATCTACATACTTTTAAAACTCAGTGTGGCTTCCAGATTAGACCGCTGTAAGGATACCATCTGTCCTACATAGTGGTTTGTTACAGCATTATACTTATAAGACAATATGTTCCATGAAAAATAACTCAATGTAAATGAAGAAAGAGAGATACTGCAAAAATCAGTATACGTAAGAAAAGTAAAAAATTCCGTATTTCTCTTTTAACACCTGTATAGTAAACTATATGTGACCATCACGTCGTTGCACTGACAGGAATGCAAAGCATACAGAAACAAGAGCTAAATCTTGCTTTGCTTAAACAAATTAAACACAAGTTCCACCCGCACCTGCCAAACTGTCTTCAGAGGGACAGACAAGGGTGCGGGCAGAAAGGCTCACCTTTCCTGCATCCCACAGTGCCTCTCCCTGAAATCATTTTAAATATAGGCAATATATCTGTCACCTTTCCTCTTTTACTTTTTCTTCCATTCTAACCCACGGCAGACCCCTTACAGGACCCCCCTATCCACTATTTCAAAGGCACGTTACAGAATAAGAGGACCCAAGTGTCACTTACCAGTTGCATGCCACAGATAAAGATAAGCGTGCACCTGCCATTGCAATAACCCATGGTTTCCGAGACCCCTGCCACAGCCAGACTGTCCCACGTCGGCCACCGTCGAGCCCCCACTTTATCCAATCAGATCGCCGGGAAGGACAGGCAAACCTGCCGAGGGCTCGGGGGCTCCGGGCTGCTGCCGCCAGTGTCCTGGGAAGTGACAGGCATTAGGACCTGCTGGCGCCGCGGCGGCGGCCGCTCCAGCCGCGCCCGCCACACATACCTTCACTCGCGCGCCGCACACTCCGCGCCGCGGGCACCAGCGCCCGCAGAGACGCGCCCGAGGCCCGCAGGGGCAGCAGCGGTAGCCTCGCAGCGCCGCCGCGCCCACGGGCATCTGGCCGCGAAGTTTCGCCCCCGCCGCCCCTCGCGCCGGCTCGCCCCGCGCCGCCCCACGCGCGCCAGCCACCAGCTCTCCGCCCGCCGGCTCGGGGGCGGCCGCCCGCCTCCCTGCGCCGCTCGCCGCTCCTGTGCGCCGAGATCCGCGGGGCCGGGCGGGCGGGGGCGCGGCGCGGGCCAGGAGGGGGCGTCCGGGATCCGCGGTCCGGGGCGGCGGCGGCGGCGGCGGCGGCTGCTGCGCGCAGTGATGCGGGATCCGCGCCGCGTCCTGCAGCCGCGCGTCTCGCAGCGGCGCTGCCCCTCCCCTCGCCCAGATGTGTTAATCCTCCTCCAACAAATCCTTCAACCTGCTCCCTGCCGCCCCCTCCCAAGACGTCAAGTTCTTCCACCCGGCCCGGCCTGCCGCCCAGGGGGCTGGGCGAGGAGAGGCACCGAAGCGGCGGCGGCGGCGGCGATGGTGGCGCTGCGGTCCGAGGGGCGAAGAGTTCGGGCAGCGTTTCCGTGGCCTCCTGGGCTTGGGAAGGTCCTGCGCCCACAATCGAGCCTGAAGCATTATAAGCAAGCGTGCCGTGTGTGTGTGTGTGTGTGTGTGTGTGTGTGTGTGTGTGTGTTTGGGGGAGAAAGAACGAAGAGATGGGTTAGCGAAGGGGGATGGGTGATGAAAATAGGGGTGCAGCCGAAGCGTCCCGACCGTCCGGAAAAAGCCGCTTGGGGGAGAGTCGGAGCCTAGGAGGGAAAGGGGTGCCGAGGCAGCCGCCGCACGGCCGCCGCGCCGCAGCACCGCGTCCCGGGGAACTGCAAGGGCCGGAGCGCGGAGAGTTACGGAGCAGACGCAGCTCTGGAAAAGGGAGCGGGTTGCTGCTGTAGTTCGTAGGGAAATTGGGAACCGGAGGGAGTGAGGACGCAGGAGTTAGCGTTGCTGCTTCAGATTGTTGTTTTTGCCCAAGAAAATGAAGGGACAGGAACAGTGTTAGCACGAAGTACTTTGGCCTTATGGACCGTCCTGGCCGGGTGAGGATTTCTGGAGGTCGATGCTGCAAACCCAGAAGCTGCGCAGGGGTTCGGGTAACCTGCAGAAACTCGCTGCGGAGCCCGCTGCTGCCACCTGCGGGCGGAAATCTGAGGAGAGAAGCAGTCTGTCCCAGGAGTTGGTCTTGGTCCAGTTTTCTTTATAGCCCGGGACAGCTGGCATTCATTCCTGTCTCAGGAAGTGAAGGTGAAGGATCTGCTCAAGTCGAACCCTTGAAATGAGGTGGGATATTGATAAGAAAAGAGAACAGTTTAAGAAACTCCCACACCCCTTCAAGAGATTAAAACAGATGAAACCACATTAAGAGAAGAGCTTTCCCTAGCAAATGAGATTTGACCCAACTGAGAATATGTGTGTCACTTGTGTAGGATAACAGCATACTAGGAATCACAAATAAGGATCTCAAGTGATTGCTTCCTTTGAATAAGTATGATGACACATCAGAATAACCAAACATACAGAAATCGAGTAGGGTTTAGGGACCTCAGTCTTCAGAAGGTTGGTTATGAATTTTCAAAAATATTGCATCAAGCACAGAGTCAAAAAGGAATTTAATTTGTTAAATGTATGGAATGCATATATTTTATTACTATAATGATAATGCCTGCTTTCAATCGTCCCTTTTGTAAATGGACTCTTCTCTGAAGAATCCCTTTCAGTGTTTAATGAAATTACAAAAGCCCAGTACTTGCTCTTATCCACCGTGGACCTGGCAAGTAATAGTTGCTCCACAACACTTGATGAGGCTGAAGGCAGAGGTATCTAGTGGCGAGTGTTTCTGTTAGCTGTTCTGCCTTTAAAAAGGTTAGCTGGTCCAGTATTGATGGGATGAAGGTATTCCGTATTGCCAAACAAAAAGAAAGCTCTTAGCTGATGCTGAATATTGAAGAAGCTGCTGCCATATTGTGAAAAGCATTCTATTATTACCTTTGGAAATTCACAGTTGCAACAATGCATTCATGTGGGTCCATTAATGATCCTGCATTAGTTTCCCTGCTCCCAGCACGAGCCTGAATAGCTTAAAGGGAAGCATAAGGCTATCTATAGCTGACTCTCAGTGCCCTGCCACTAGTCCCTGGATACTTGGCTTTCAGTACATGCCCACCTTTTTTCTGCAGTCACTTGGGACTGCCTATGGTCTTTTCCTAGCCATAGGAGCTGCTTGACTCAAGAGTCAAGTTACAGCCCTAATGGATGGGAGTTGGTGGATAAATATTCCAGCTTCTCAACCCAGAGATGGGAACACCTGAGGCATACTCTAGTCTAAAACATGAACCTCCCCACCATGGTTGAACTCATCACATCCATGGTTTCCCATAGTGGTGGTAACCTGTTCATTCATGCACTCAACTAGCTTCCTACCTTTCCTCCAAAATAAACCACTTACTCAAATATCTGTGGCAGGGCTGCCTCTTGAGAAACCAATGTAAGACCATCTTCAATGGCTATTATTCCTGGCCTGCCATCACTGGCATAGTGGTCTCCTCAGAAGAGTGAACAATACCTGATTTATATAAGCGTGCCCTTCTTAGAAATTCAGTGCCATTCCTTAAGGTGGCTGTGCCCTACTTGTTCCATTTCCTATTAAGCCTGGAGCCTTGGTGGAAAAGATGATAAAGAGAATAAACTGTCCCATAGACATATATGAAGGAGAGTGATATCTCAAAATTAGAATGTTGATCGCACTTTCATTTAGAAGTCATACACTATTCAGTTATATGACTTTAGTTTACTAGTCTGTTGATATAAATACTGTTAATTTTCTTATTTCTGTGGGGAGATTGTTACATAATACACATCTCCATCAGGCTGATCTTAGCAACCTGCTTTAAAATACTTTTCAAGTTTTATTTCATACCTATTATATCATATATATCTCAGAACTACTCATGGAATGCAGTAGATACACAGCCACAAAGTAAATTGCTATCTGCTGAACACTGTCATTTCAACAAGAGCAAACGCTCAAGTCTGGCCTTGTAGCAACGTTGATCATTTCACTCTGAGTTTTACTTTATTCATTATAGTTTAAAAACATTAAGTCAGCAATTATCTTTACAGTTATAAAACCAACATATTTAACCATTGACAATACAAACTGGTAATTTTTTGTTTGGAAAATAATAGTATTTTCAAATATATTTTAGAAGAAAATAATCATTCATAATCTTTCCACCTTGGAATAATCTCAATTTTACACAAACCATTTTTTAGAAAACTGGAATTATGTCATACAGACTAGGCTTTAGTCTGCTTTTTATTTTCACTTAATAATAAATCAATAACATATGTCCAATTCATTCATTATTATGCTCATGGACTCTGCAGCCAAATTGACTTGATATTCCAAGCTCTGCTTTTTTGCAACCACGTAACCTTGAGCAAATCACTTAGTTCTATGTCCCTTAGTTTCCTGATATGTAAAGCAGTGCTGTCTGAGAAGACTCCCAGGCTGGAGGCAGCTTCGTGACTGGGGACAGGGATTACCTAAAGATACTCTCAAGTCTGGCACATGTGCTAGAAGAACTTGAAGAACACTCTCCTCTGCATCTTGTTTTCCCCGAGACATGGCTGCACCACCCCCACCCCCAAAGCAGTCTGAGACTTATCTGGGCAGCTGAGGGCTCCAAGGACAAGTTTCCAGCAACCCAAGCAGAATCTGCACTGCCTTTTATCGCCCAGCCTGGAAAGTCACCCAGCCCCATTTCAACCATATTCTGTTAGTTACAAGGTAATCATAAACCCACCTTGCTTGAAAGGAGGACAGCCTAGATGCCCATCCACTTGTTAATGGAGGAATGCCAGAGATGTTGAGGACCTTCTAACTATTGATTCATAACTAAAGGAAATTTTCCATTTTCTGGAAATTAAAATATGTAAAACATTAAAATTAGATGTTAATGCAGTATATACTGTGTCACAATAAAAAATGATCTTTATACTAACATCACAGAGATGATTGAATGTAAAAGAAAGTGTTGCTCTGTGTTAACCACAATACAAATTGATTAATACTAATTTGATTTGGGTGTCATAGACTGTGGACAAGTCAAATAGAGTATATATTGTCTCCATTCAAATGGCTTCACATTCTCAGGAGCAAGTTAAAGTTGGAATTCATTTTCTACAATTACGAGATGAGAAATAGAGTATTTAAACCATACAATAGAATGTGACTAAACAAATGATTAGTCTTTAGTGAAGCAAATGTAGTATGTACTCTACATTTTTCGATGTAATTAAGATTTATTACACAGTTTCAAAGTATCTTTCCAGATAATGTAGTTACTGTAAAATGTCTTTATTTGCTGTGCTTTCCCCAGTTTATCCTTCTACAACTTTAATAAATACCAATTTAATAGAATATTAGAAAGTGACAAAGAGAAATGTTAGGAAAGTAGATGTAGTGCACTTACTTATAATAGGATTAATTTAAAATCCTTACACAGTGGTACATTTTAAGCTTCTGGAGCTAAGAAAAAGAAATAATAACACAATTGTGTCATTTTTATAGTTAAGACATTCAGTAATATAAATACAGTATTCTAATCAAATGTTTCTTTTCCCATTTAGAAAGAGAAGGAGTGAATTCTTCAATGGGATACTGAATTTAAATTGTCCTTTTTAAACCTGGAGGTAGGTGAAGGAGAAGGGCATTTCGTGTTTACCTCTTCTTGCTGTGGGCTAGAGTATGAAACTAGGACCCTTCTCATAGGTTCAACCTCCATTGCCCATCCTGCAATATCCAGTAGAGAACACTCATTCTGAGATACTTCCAGGAAGCTTTCCCCAAGTACTTTGTGGTAAATATGGGTGTTTCTTTGATACAATTTGAAAGTAGTCTTGGGGAGGGGATATGGCCAATGATCCCACCCTTCCCATAGTAATTTGGCTTCACTTAACGTCTTTGTGGCAAAAGCATATAAACACTAACTGAATCCCAATAAAATTCTCATTAGTCATAATGCTGTTCAGCCTAATAACCAGCTCCTTGGGCATCACAACATTGTCATTGTGAGTCTCCAGCCTGAACCAATAGCCTCATTCAAGAATCCTCCCTGGGGTCACGGAAAATTTCTGGATACCGTGCTCATCACTTTGGAGTCCAGGGGGCACTGAAAAACGCTACCCAGGCCTTGAATCTGTCCACCCACATCACCTTGCCAATATTACTCTGATGCTGCTACCCCCTTTTGGGGTTGCAGTGGGAAATGTAGCAACAGTTTTCTCTTAGACATTGCACTCCGTCTATACCCACCATGCAAGAAATGCAACCTCAGCCAGAGCAGGTGGGGAAGATAAGATGAAACACCTTCCCTTTTGTCAGCTCCTACTTCAGCCACTTTCCACCATCCCTCCAGTATTTGAAAATGGTGAGTTTTGCCCTGACTGGTGTGGCTCAGTGAATTGAGAAACAAAGGGTCACTGGTCATACCTGGGTTGCAGGCCAGGTCCTAATTGCGGGCATACAAGAGGCAACCACATGTTGATGTTTCTCTACCTCCCTTTCTCCCTCCCTGATCCTCTCTCTAAAGATAAATAAATGAAATCTTTTAAAAAAGAAAGAAAATGATGAGTTTTCCTCTCTTCTCTCTGTCTAGTCAGCACCCTCCTCTGATTGATATTTTTGTTTCCAAAAGGGGACAACAATAGAGGGTGGGGTCCAGGAAGAGAGCAGCCAAGCCAGCAGAAAGGGAACAAAATCTTTGTATCTGTTGACAGCTGCTGCAAGGTGAGTGAAAAGGACATTTGGAAGGTGGGGAAATATTCTAAAAATTATCATAGCAAAAAGGAAATTTTTAAGAATTAATAATTACTAGTCATTATTCATTTAGGTGAGGGCTATGGGCTATGGCAGTTCTGGTAAGAGGAAGTGTCTCTCCCTGGGTAAATCAAGAGTGGGGTATTTAAGATGGGTCGAGTCTTGGAGGTAGAAAAGTCACAGATCCTGGTTCAAGTCAGTAGGTCAGTTTCTCTTCAACACAGGCAGCCTGGAGGAGGATAGGGGGCAGTGCTGCTGGAAGGTCAGTCAGCCTGAAGACTTTGGGCTTCATTGAGTAGGCAGTAAGGAACCCACTATAGTTTCTGAGCACAGAAATTACAAGCACTGCGTGTGCCCCAGGAAGATCCACCTAACAGCTATGTATAACATGGATTGCAAAGGAGGGAGTATAGGTGTAAGGAGCCTAGAACTAGAGCCATTATTGCTCCATGTTATACACGAAAGCCACGACATCTAGAACTGTATTTTTAATTTAATATCTAGATAAAGGTAGTTTATTTTTTTCAACATTTTGCTGATGTAAATGTATATGATGGATTTGATTCCAACATCCTTTGGCTAATATTTTAATATTTAAATTCTAAAAATTAAAAAGCACACTTTTCGTATCAGTTGCTATAGACACATATGTGTCACCATACTCAGATACAAATGTATTATGAGTTTCATTTCTAAATAAAATATGGAACATATTTTTTGTCTCTCAAATTTATTATGCCTGAGGTTTAAGTGAATTAAGATGTGAATATACTTATACTCATAACATATTGTGATTTTAATATAGTCTCATTAAGATGTGACGATTTGGATGGAAAGATAGGAATTAAATGTGTTTATCTGAATGAAAATATATGATTAGCTATCAACGTTGGACTAAAGGGTGTCATTTTAAAATAATGTACTAGAGGATTGTTTTGATGTGTGAAATAAAAAGCAGAGCCAGGAACATTTTTGTATAATTAAGATACAATAAAAATTATTGTGAGTTTATAGCTCTTAGAGTTGATTATATTCATTCTAGCAGGATTATAGTAATACCAAATTATGAGAGACTTATGATTCCTATGAAGATGGAACACTAAATGACTTTTCTTTTCCTTTCTCCTCCAGAATTTCAAGACTTGATTGCCCAAGTGGCATTTATACTGTCATATACTTTTGTGAAATGCCTTATAATAATTACAGTTTTCACATTTTGCTTAGTGACCAAGTTGTCATGTTGTCTTATGCTTGAAAGCTTTTTAACTGAAGAGATATTTCATTAAAGAGCTCTTAAAATAAACTTTATTTTAACCAGATTAAAACAAATTTTGTAGTTTTTTTTTTCTTTGCTAAAGGGTATAGTACCATAAGGTGTAAAGTGCCTCAAGTACAAGAAAAAGTCATACTGTATTTATAGGTTTATAGATAAAATCATAATGAAGAATGGTATTCATGATCAGTAGAAGTGGATGATGGTAGTAATATATATATAAACATGTTACTAAGTATTTTCAAGATTAGTTATGCAAAATACTATTTCAAATATAGTTTACATCAAAATTCATACATTAAAAACACATTTGACATACCATTATGACCTGCCTTTTGATTATGAACACCAAAATCTTATTTTTTCCTGCTCATATAAAATACAGAGTACACCCTTTTTTTCTATCACCATTGTTCACTTCATCTTTCACTGCTTAATATGCTTTTGTAAAATAAAACAGAATATGTTACCTGTAGCCATCAAAATCAAAACAACCCAACATCACAGAAGATTTTGTGTTTTCTAGTTTTCTGCATGTTCTGAGTTCAAATAATACAATGCCACATTAAATAAATCAACATGGAAAACTCTAAAATTAAACAAAAATTAAAATGTGAAGCTCTTATCTTTAAATCAAAGTCATTTTAGAAAAATAATATTGCTACAAGGTTTCTTTAAATAATGAACTCCTAGTATCAGATTGTTTGATTGATACCCAATCTTATACTTCCCCATTCTTCCTTCTTTTATTCCTTTGGTCCTTTCTTTCTTCCTCCCCTTTTAGCTTCATTGAGATATAATTGACATAAAACATTGTGCAACGTTCAATTGTACACCATGTTGATTTGGTAAACTTATATATTGTTAAATGATTACCATTATAACATTAACTAACACCTCTATTACCACATAATTATTCTTTTTTAAATTTTTTTGTGGTAAAAACTTAAAATGTACTCTTCTAGCAACCTTTTAAGTATATAATACAGTATGGTTAACTATAATCACCATGCTGTTACATTGTGTCCCCATAGCTTATTTGTCATGTAACTGAAAATGTATACACTTTGAACAAAATCTTCCCATCTTCCCCATCCCTCAACCTCCAGTAACCACCATTCAACTCTGATTTTCATGATTTTGACTCTTCTTTAGATTTGACATGTGATAGCATACAGTATTTATCTTTCCATGTCTGATTTTATCACCTAGTATAATATTCTCAAAGTTCATGTATATTGTTGCAGATGACAGGATTTCCTTCCTTCTCATGGTTGAAAAATATTCCATTATAGATATATACCACCCCTTCCTTATCCAGTGACATGCATGTAAGTTGCTTACATAGCTGGTCTTTTGTGAATAATGCTGAACATGGGAGTACAGGTATCTCTTCAAGATCCTGATTTCATTTTTTAAATATATTCCCAAGAGTAGAATTGCTGGATTACATGGTAATTTTATTTTTTTAATTTTGAGAAACCTCCATACTGTTTTATATGGTGGCTGTAACAATGTACATCCTACCAATAGTGAACAAAATTGTCCTTTCTCCACATCCTCACCTACATATACTTCTTATTTTCTTGATGAAAGCCATACAAACAGGTGTGAAGTAATCTCTCATTTTGGTTTTAATGCACATTTTTTTCTGATGATTAATGCTCATGGCACCTTTTCATGTACTTATTAACCATCTGTATGTCTTTTCTGAAAGAAAATGTCTTTTTCAGTTCCTCTGCCCTTTTCTGTTTTTGTTTGTTTTGCCTGTTTGAGTTATTTATATATTTTGTATATTAATCCCATATCAGATGTATGATTTGCAAATATATTTTCCCATTGCCTTTTCATTTTGTTGATGTTTCCTATGCTGGGCAGAAGCTATTTAGTTTAATATTTTTCTTCTTCTGTTTGTTCTCTTGGTGTCATATCCAAAAAAATTTATTGCCAAGACCATGCCAGCATTTCCCTATGCTTTCTTCTAGGAATGTTATGGTTCCAGGTTTTTTGTCAATCTTTAATGAGGGATCCAATTTCATTCTTCTGCATATGGTTTTATTTATTTATTTATTTTTTCGCAACACTATTTATTGAAGATACTATCTTTTCCCAATTGAGTATTCTTGGCTCCTTTGTCAAATATTAGTTGACCAAGTATGTGCGGATTTATTTCTGGGATCTTGATTATGTTCCATTGGTCTTTGTCTCCATTTTAATTCCAGTTTCATACTGTTTTGATTGTAATAGCTTTATAGTTTAATTGGAAATCAAGAAGTGTGTTACCTTTAGCTTTGTTCTTTCTCAGGATTGCTTTTATAATTTGCAGCCTTTGTGTCTTCATACAAATTTTAGTATATTTTTATGTCTGTTAAAAATGCCATTGGAATTTTGACAGGGATTACATTGAATTTATAGATAGCTTTGTGTAGTATGGACATTTTAACAATATTAATTCATACAATTCATAAACATAATATATCTTTGAATTTAATTATGTTATCAATTTCATCAAAATATTACAGTATTTTTTACTGTCCTTCCTTTTTCTTTCTACTATTTATTGAGTGCTTATTGACTTTCAAGCATTGTACTAATTACTTCACATACATTCTCATATTTAAATCTTAAATAAATATTATTTCCCCATTGTGTAGGAAAAGAAACTGAAGCTTGAAAAAATTAAGCAATTTGAAGAAGATTGAGAAGTTAGAAGAGCCAGAGCAGGGCTCAAAGTTCAGTATTCTGATTCTAGCACAGAACTTTTAGGAAATAATACAAATATCAATCTAGGCCAATATATGGAATATGAGCTTTGGAGTCAGCTAGTACTGCATTCAATTTATCCTATTGCTGTAGGCATCTCATTTAACTTTTCTAACCCTGTGTAACTTTATTATAATATGGGGACAATAACATAGTAATTATATCACATAATTGCCCAAAAAGTTCTATTAAATAATGTAAAATTTTCCAAAGCCTGGGAGTAGTAATTGTTTGCCTATTGCTGTTGGTGAGTATTGACATGCTAAGTATATCACACCATAAAAGACAAATGAATATAGCCTCATATCTTACAAAGAATGTTCATGATATTGCAGTCAGATTTAAACCCACACCTACCACAAAATGTAAACAAGACACACTGGGTGAGGTTTTCCTCAACCTACGTAAGCACACAAGATCCATCGTGGTGGAATGCACATCCACAAGGTTGCCAATAGATGCTGATGCTGTCCATGGTTCTGAGCCTTCAAAGAGGCCACTGCGTTCTTTGTTGTTCTGCTTCACTGCCCGTACTCAGATCCAAAAACAAATGGAGAGCATATACCAGAGAGGCCACCATACATACCACTTAATACTTGTATTGCAACATCCTGCAATAATTTGAGGAGGGGGAGAGGCAAGTTCTGAGATGGTTGTTCTAGGTCTACTTGTAAAAATCACTGGGAAAGGTCCCTGATCTAGTTAATAGGGATCACATAAGTAATTTATGTAATGATAAACTATTTTTTCAGTAAAATCCATGTGACAAAGAAGTAAAGTCAAGGAGATGTTGAGGAAGAACGTAATCACAGAAGATGGCCAGAAAGAGCAGGATCAACATGGTGGTACGAACCCTTCCCTAAGGATGACATTGAAGTAATGTGTCATAGCTTCTTCTCAGCAGATTCCCCAATTACTCCTAAAACTTATTTTGCCCTGATTTCTTCATTATTCATCCATTATGATGCTTTGCATAAGTGATAATATCCATTTATAGCTGCTAAGCATCTTTGAAAAGTAAAGCAATATAAAGTTCCAAAGACATTTTTGAAACATTTGGTCTTAAACTTGAAAAAACAGTGCTATTAACATAAGTTTGCACTAAGCTCAAAACACTTCTACTTGTTCAATAAGTTCTGTGATGTTCAGAGGAGAGAAAATTGAGGCCAAGACCTTCTTTTAGTAATGACCATTTTAATGTCTGCTATCACACTGGGTAAATAATGTGGAGCTTCCAAATTTAGTCATAATAAGCAATCTTTTTTCAATAAAAAATTTATACTTTTTCTATTCAGCTTCTACATAAATGCCTATAGAATTAAAATGGTGACTTAAAATACTTTTTAAATGTTAGGCTTATTATGATCATTCCTCAGGATTATAGCTTCAAAACTTGCTCTCAAAAATCACAAATTTTCCCTAATGTTATGGTCATTTTGTCTTGGTCTAGAATAGTAAATTCTATGGTCTACCTCTTTCACTCTTTTTTTGAGTGACAATTTTTTTCTTATAGTTAACAATGAGGAAGGATAATATGGGAGCATTCATCTAGTAAAAAGACATACATTTTTGAAAGTACAGTATTAATCATAAACTTGGGGGTACTTCTTCAACACTCCTTTTGTCCATTGGTGAGAGTTGAGGTCCATGTTTATGCCACCGCTGCCTTGCTCTGCCCTTTCATTCACTTTTCTGTATGGGAGAAGGAGGGGCATCACCTAAATGGTAAATTCAAAAGAAGAACTAAGCCTATGCACCCTAACTATTCCTTACTCTAAGGAGCCAATGTGCCCACATGTACCATACCCTACATTTATAAACAGCCTCCTTTGTGGGTAGGCTTTGATTATTCTGTCATTTGTCTAATTCAGTATTAGGAACCTCACCTTACTGCAGATATATTCTCCAATATTACTTTATCAGTAATAAAGGTGTTATGTTAGCTTTAACTTCCCTTATTTATTGCATTATTTCTCAATTGACACTATTTATTAAGCCTATATCAACATTGATTCAGTAGTTGTTCTTTCAGGGTTATGACTTGGTCTGCAAAGTTATAGGTGAGGGCTTGTGTTTTATTCTCCACACTGTGGGTTGAAGCCTTGGTGGTGGCATGTGTCTGAAGAAAACCAGCAGGGCTTAGGAAACAGAATAGGGAGCAAAGACCATATACTCAGTAACTGTATTTTGAGCATCCTCTA
Source organism: Noctilio leporinus (assembly GCA_004026585.1). Classification (NCBI taxonomy): domain Eukaryota; kingdom Metazoa; phylum Chordata; class Mammalia; order Chiroptera; family Noctilionidae; genus Noctilio; species Noctilio leporinus. The sequence continues at coordinate 13,161 of PVIW01003638.1, read as the reverse complement.
TGTGCCAGAAACATCCTGGGTACATCACAAGCTAGTAGCTGGTAGAGATGAGAAAATACACAATAAAAATATTTACCAAAGGGTGAGATAATCCTTCTTTAAATAGGATGGTTAGGGAAGGCTTCTTTAAGGAAATAGAAGTTGACCTAAGACCTGAAAATGTGAAGGTGGTAGTCATGAGAGCGTACAGGGAGAAACCTATTCTAGGCAGGAAAAAAATAGAAGCTTTCATAGTCCTGAGGAAGCAAACTTATCAAATCCCTAGGGCAGAAAAGCAACCAGAGTGACTGGAATGTAATAGTCACCTGCAGGCAGGAGGCAATGAACCTAGAGAGGTAGGCAGATACTGGGTCATGAGAGAGCTTGTAGGCCATGATTTAAAAAAAATTATTTGAAATAAAATAAGAATATATTAGAGAATTGCTTTTTTATGTTTTCACTTTGGCTATTTTGATTGCAAGGATTAAGGAGTTAGCAGGGAAGACACAATTGCTGAGATAATAATCAAGGGTTTCTAACTTAGGGTCTAGAACTTTTTATCAGGTTGGCCATACATCCAATGTGTCCAAAGCAAACCTAATTTATGCCTGTTATCCCAGGATAATTATTAACAATGTCTCCCCTTTAATTCTCAAATTCTCAAAAGTATCCAACTTCTGACAAATTGTATGGTCACTCAATACTTAAAGGTCTTTGACCCAAAGGTTATGAATAACTGATAGAGTACAAAAACCTACCCATTCCACCCTGGTCCTCTTTTAAAGTAAGACCCCTGAGGTGACATAGCCCCTCCACTCACCCTTCTTATTCAACTATTGAAGTGCAACCCACCTCTCAAAGCTCAATTTTAAATTCATTCATTCATTTTTCACTCAGCTTTTCCTCACTTATTTATTTTTGCAACCAATATAATGCTTACTACAAATTATTTTCTATTGAAACATAAAACTATTTTTTTCTCTCATATAAATGTAAGCTCTATGTATCTTCAACTCTCTCAGTAAGTCTTATTATTATGTGTTCAATAACTGTTTGTGGGATCCATATTGATGAAACTAAAGTACTTATGCAGGGATCATGGGAAAGATGTTAATTATTATTTTTTAACAACATTGATTGGAGTGTATTTAAGATCTGCAACACTTCTTCAAGCATTTATAATATAAATGAGCATCTGTCAAAGAGAACCTTTTTCAATAATTTCAAGATGTACACAACTGGTAACACATTAGTTAAACTAGTAAAGGATTGTGAAGGTATTCTGCTACAAATTCCAGAAACCAAATTGTAATTTAGAAAGATAATTATATAACAAATCTCATCTGCCATAGCACTTCAATTGGAGAATATAATACTGGATTTTTACTAACCAGGGTATTTTGAGAACTAAAAATTACTTAAATAGCATTTGTTATAAGGGTTGCCTCATACAAATTCAAGCCTACTATAATGATACAGCAGATGAAGTATTAGTTGTACCAATGTAATGCAATGAGATTACAACACTGTTATAAATTGGGTCCTAAACCACTTAATTTGAATAATACTCTACTTTTATACATGTACCTCTTGAAGTAGTTCTTATTTGCAATTTCATTGGAGAATGGCTGATCAAGGCTCATTAAGGAACAAAAGGAAAGCATGTATGCAAAAGTTTGAACTTTTATGCCTTATAAAACAAATAATTATTATTCTCAGTTAAATGAATGGATGGGGTGGGACCCAAGAATTATAAAATCTTCCTGCTTGACTACCAAGTTCACTGCATTTGGTTTTAATAATAAACTTTTGAAATAATGAAATATATTAATGGATACATTTATTGTCATGATCTCTGTCAATTAAACAGAGATCACAGAATAGCACTTATACGGGTTATGGTCTCTTATACTGAAGTTATATGTACATGTATTAGTCAACATTCACTAAGTGATTAGGTGATAACAAATGACCTCAAACTCTCAGTGGCTTAAACAATAAATGTTATCTTGTATTCAGGTCTCAATTACAGGTCAGGTTCAGCCTTCCATCACAAGTCAGCTACCTGGGGCCCATGCTGAAGGACCAGGTTCCATCTGGGTAGACTGCATTACTTTTGTAATTCCAATAATATTTCCATTGAGATAAAGCTCACTAATGTTAAATACTCTTTGTGTGCTAGTAGGAAAAAAAAAGATCAATAGCAAAACCACACGATAGCTTTTAGAGCTTTTGCTAGGATGTGGCAACATCATTTCCAAAGCGAGTCATGTGGCCAAACCAATGTCAATAGAGCATGAAAGTATAACCTCGTACAGGGAGGGCAACAAAAAATTGGAAATAATAGAATTTACCACAGCATGTATAATACATCTCACAGCAACCACAGCATATGAATTTTGATTAGGTACTAAAATAGATATCAGGCAACTCTGATCTAGAAATCACAGAGATAAAATAGCTCTATTGGAATGACATCTGCTTATTTCTTCTATGTGCAATGAATAGACATGGGTATATATTAAAATGCCCTGGCAAACACACACACACACACATACACACATACACACGAATGTTAATCAACCATCTCTGAAGATCCTAGGTTTTGCTGCTTCTCAATGTCTTTAATTGAGAAGATATATTCTCCAATTAGGTTAGGTTAGCAATAATTTATGCGACTACTGAAAAATAATCCATAAGGACAGCTGTTATCTGTCATTCCAGGTTCTATGTTCTGTATCTAGTTGATAGCACTGATTTGAAAGGTTTAAAAAAATGTTCCTCTTTGTATGAGAGTATATTTATTACTTAACTGGAAAAGAATATTTTCCAAATTAAAAAAATATTATATGTGATTGTTCACTTTACATCCAGGAATATTATTTGTATTTAAAAGGACACAAAATAATAGTCAATGATGATATTCTTGTAATTTTTAACCCTAAGAAGTATCAATCAATATTCCAAGTATAATATTTACACAAAACAGGCAAGTGCCCTGATATATGACTTCAACATATGCTGTGTCAGATGAAAATTTAATGCTTAAATTTTATAAATAGAAACAGGCTTAAATTGAACCTTATGGAACAGTAGCAAGAGATAAGGAGCTCAATGTTTCATATTTTACAGTAACAGGAAGTAGAAAAGTTAGTGACTGAAATAAGTCTTTGAATTAACCAGCCAGAATGAACTCATTAGGTAAAAACTTTAACAAAATCTAAAGTTAGTATAGTTTTCTCATTAGTCACCTCTGGTCTTATAAAAAGAGACAATGAAGACTATATAATCCTACTTTAATAAGGGCTTGCCAAATATAGCTCTTTAAAATTAATTAGCCTACTAATCTTAAGAAGAGAATGAATAGGTAGGTAGATTTAATACTGAAAATACCTTGAAGAAGTAGCAGACCCATTTTATTTTATTTAACATATCTATTAGTTTTATCTCACATGATACTAATATTAAAATACTAAATGATACTCTTATAAATAAATAATTTTCCTTTTTTCTTTATCTAATCTTTATGAAAAATTTTATCATTCATGTTTCCAAAAAATCAAGTTGGTGAAGTTGATTTTCAAGAGTCCTAAAAATAAATAACCAAATGCCAAATTTTCTATAGAAATATTTATAAGAATGTGAGCATCTTAATGAAGCTATCCCAATATTTATTTTTATTCTCATTAATGTTTAAGAGGGAATGTATAAAATAAAGAGCCTTATTTCATGGTGGAACTCTAGAAGGCAGTTGAAAAAAATAGTTTGGAAAGGATATTAGAAAATTTGGACAGCAATGTGAAAAAGTGACCAATTGTGGGAAGAAATTCAGTTAGCAGTCCTAATGACTCAGTAATTTATGTGATGAGATAGCATATTTTATGTAGTTTATCAATGATATTCAAAATATATATTAGCAAAGAGAAGAGCATTAGGAACTTATTCCATGTATTTGATCATTTCAGTTTCTATGGTTCTTCTTGTAGCCATTTAAGATAATCCCAACAAAAATAACTCATACACATGCTGGTGCACACATGATGAACACATGAACTCACACACTAATTCATTCAAGAAATGTCCATTTTGCTGCCACTGCGTGCCAGGAATGCACAGGGTCCTGTGGGACAACGTCTGTGTGACACCTCCAGGTAGCTATTAACAAGGTGGTTTAGATATACTAGTCTGGAGCTAAAGAGAAATAATTGAGCTGAAGATATAAATTAAATAGTCATCAGAATATGCATGGGACTTTAAACTTGGAAGTGAATGAGATCACTTAGGTTGTAGAGAGAGATGAAGATAAGATTCAATAGAGTCCTAATAAATATTTAAGGCTTGGGTACTATAGACAGAAAGCAGCTATTGAAGTAGGAGAAAAACCAGAAGAGGGTAGCATTATAGAAATGGCTTTCAAGAAAAAGGGAGTGGTCAATTCTGTCTAATGTTCCTGGAAGATCCAGTAAAAAGAGGGATAAGCAAGATGTTTGATTTTGTATCAAGCAGGTTGTCAGTAACCTGGACAGGTTTGGTGGCACCGTGTGAGAACTAACACACACACACAAATATTTATTATGTCCTCTGGCACACTGTATCTAGGATGTTTCATTATCTCTGAAGTCTGGTATTTGTGTGACCATTGCTTAATGCAATTACTCTGAAGTGACTTAATACAAAATACATCTATTAGAAACTAACAAGCCCTGACTGGTGCACAGTGGATATGGCACTGGTCTGCAAACCCAGAAGTCGCTGGTTCAATTTCCAGCCAGGGCAACATAGCAAGGTTGCAGGCCAGGTCTCCAGCCAAGTCCGTAACTGGAGGCATGTGAAAGGCAACCATACATTGATATCTGTCTCTCCCTCTCTGCCTCTCTCCTTCCCCCTCTCTCTGAAAAATAATAAATAAAACATTAAAAAAAAAAAAAAGAAAGTCACAACATCAATGTTAGGGCCCATGGATTTAAAACATGCCATCTAAATAACAAATAATTTATTTTTATATTTCTAAATGTATTCAAAATAATTGACTGCATATAAGACTATGAAACTAACATGCTCTTTAAAAAACACCAGTTCAAGATTAAATGACCAAGAAGCTCTTGTGCAGATAATTACAGAATTATTGAAGGACAAAGTTAGCTTTTGGATGTGTTATTTGATTTTCTTTTCTTAATCAAACTACCCTAAAATGTTTTAATTCTAGATTTATTGAATATAATTGCTAAGTTATCCATAAAATAAGTTTTTAAATTTTAAAGAAATATAAGTAAGTTAAATGTGTTCCTAAAGTATGCTTTGCACAAACTCCTAGCACCTCCTTGCTACACACACATTTTTTATTCACATCATAGATCTCAAGATCACTCAACCGGGAAAAGCAAGATTTATACAGTAGTTTTAATTCATGTATGAACAACAGTGACCTCATGTGGCTAATGTTTTGTGTCTGAAACTATTAGACAAAGGACAACAAAAGAATAGTCTGTGCTGTACATCCAGACTTCTGTCATTATGAATAATGGTTAGAGCTGTCCATGATGTGCAACATAATTTCTTTTATAAAGTCTCTCATTACAAAGTGAGCCCTTCTGAGAAGCAGTGTGGATTCACTCTGTATATGTTAATAAAGTTAGGTTGTTCAAAGATTAATATTTTGGAATGAGATTTCTTGAAAGCCAGGGACCAAATAAGTCTTCCTTCTCTGTGTCACTCAAAACACTCAGTGCTGGTCTTTGCACATTAAAGTAACTTTTTAAATGCCTTTTGTATTCCATCTCAATGAACACTCCTTGTTTTGGATTACAATGTTAAAAATAAATACCTAAGTGAAAATTTAAGATATTCAAATGCCTAAATAGAATGGATACTATTAAAGGTTCATTTCTCAACTGTTTATGACTTTAGGGGAATAGTTGCATTTCTCTTCTGTCTGAGTACTCTTAATCAGACTGAATGATGATAATAATCAGGATTTCCACTCAATGACTGGCTCAGAAATATTTTACTACATTATCAGCTAAAAGACCAAGAGTTTTAAGAGCTATTACATAATATCAAAAATAAAATAACTTGTAGCTATCTTTATAATCAAGGGTAACAGCCTTTGTAATCAATTTCAAAGAACTGCTATAGTTAGATCATAGGTAAGTATCTAACTGCCCCCATAAGATCTTAGGTAGGAAATGCCCAAGTATATGTAAATACCTAAATAACATAATAATATATAGTAGTTAACAGAGGACTGGTCCAAAAACTCTGCTTAGAATGTATGCACCACATTCCATAGCACAATGATAAAGAATAAGAGTCTGGCATAAGAAAACCTGGCTGATAATTCAACATTAATTTGGCTTTGATTCAGTCACTTTCACCTTTAAGACTTAGACTACTCATCTCTGAAATGGGAGGGTATAACATCTACCTCATGGAGTGATCATGAGTCTTAAATTAGAACACATATGTATACATTTGTGTTCTATATCTCAAAAATTCATCTCTTGAAATCCTAACTTTCAAGGAGATGGCATGAAAAAGCAGGGCCTTTGGGAGGTACATAGGCCATGAGGATACGCCTTCATGAAGGGGATTGGTGCCCTTATAAAAGAGTCCCCAGAGAGGTCCCTAGCCCCTTCCACCATGGAGCTACAGAGAGATCTGCCACTAGAAGGAGGCCCTCACTTGCCTCAATGCCGCCCTCAACTGACTTCCAGCTTCCAGGACAGTGATTAAACTGCTGCTGTTTATAAGCCACCCAGTCTGTGATGCGTTGTTCCAGAAGCCTGAACAAACTAAAATATTTCACAAAATTTTGGCACATAGGAAGTGCTCAATATTCTGAGCTATAATTTTTAATGAAGCTTTTATCATGTATTTTTACTTATCTAAATTTCTACTTTCTCAACTAGAATTGAGATATAATTTTATATATCCAGAATCTGACCACTTCCCACCTCCTTTAGTGCAATGACTTCTGCCTGACCTATCGTCTGTCTTTCTTGCCTGCATTTTTGCGACAGCCCCACATTGGTTTCCCTGCTTCCACTCTTCCTTCCTTCCACTGCTTCTCCATGGGGCAGTCAGAGGTCTTTTAAAACTGTAAAGCAGACCATGACTCTCCTCTGCTCAGACCCTACAAAGGTTTTCCATATCTTCCCAAATAAAAGCCAAACCTCACCTTACATTGCCCTCCAGGCTGCAGGATGAGTGAACACCTCTGCTGTAATCTGCTGTTTCTTGCCTTCCTTCTGCTGCTGCTGCCACATGGGCCTCCTTGCTATTCTGCACTCACCCACTCAAGCTTCAGGGCTTTTGCTCACTTGCTGTTTCTTGTTTTCTGCTGGAAATGTGCTACCTTGAAATATCGGAGTCGGTGCCCTCCCTTCTTCAGAGAGGCCTTACCTAAGCTCTGTATCTAAAACAGCATTGTCCCTGTCTTCACCCCCATGACCTTTATTTTCCTTAACAGCACTTAAATCAACAACTCCTATAGTACACATCTTGATTGTGTCATTTACTTACTAGAATGCAAATTCCTTGAGAACAAAGACTTTTGTGTCTGATTCCCTGCTTAATCACAAAGCTTGGCACATAATAGTTGATTGATAAATACCTATTACTAAAGGGTGTAGAATAGCCAGCCAAGAGAACTATAAGCTTCATGTGGCTTTGTTTCTTTCCTAATCTTCCCCTTCCTGAACTCTCCTAGCAATGGCCAGCCCACAGCAGGAGCCCAATGGGAGTAAAGTGCATCCTGTGAACCAGGGACAGCAGAGCATGGTGGCTACCAGTACCAGCCAAAACCTGCCTTACCATCATTATTTTCCTCATCTTTTCTACTATTTTTTTATCCTAATGCACTATTTTTCTATACTTTATTTCCTTTATCCTCTTCCTAGCTCAAGGAATCCCCAATTAAGTGGTGTAGGTAATTTTCCCTAATATAATATTCTTACTTAGTTGTTCCATGGTAAACTAAAGTACATTTTGATAACATCAATAGACATGAAACTTTAGTCTGAAATTCTGGTTACCTAGAATGACTTCTTAATATTATTGGATAAAATAAGTTGAATCACAATTACTGCATAAAGGGTTATATAGCAAAATAAAATCTGTCTATGAAGGGCAATATTTAACACTTTGTCCAGTTATTATCTTGACCCTTAAAAACATAAAAACTAGCCCTGGCTGGTAGCACAGTGGATAAGGTGTCAGCCTGCAAACCCAAAGGTCACTGGTTCGATTCCCAGCCAGGGCACATAACCAGGTCTCCAGCCAGTCCTTAGCTGGAGGCAGGTGAAAGGCAACCATACATTGATGTCTCCCTCCCTCTCTGCCTGTCTCCCTTCCCCTCTCTCTGAAAATAATAAATAAAATCATATATATATATATATATATATATATATATATGTATGTATATATATATATGCCAACAAAATGAGTATAAAATACTCTGAAATAAGAATACATATCATAACATAATAAAATATACCTATATAAAATTTTATACATTTAACTTCCACACCTGAAAAGTTTATGTTTAGTTCACTATTTTAATAATCATAGAAATATTTTTAGTCATTCAATAAATATGTACATGTTATATATTCCAAGCACTGCTTTTGGCACAATAATTCAATGGTTAACAGGATAGAGATGATCAGTTCCATTTGTGGCTTTTATAATAAATACTAAAGAAAGAAAACAGAAAGTAAGGAAATAAATGTACATCACATGGAAGTAGTCATGATGAAAAGAAATATGTTAGGATAAGGGGAACAAGATTGATGCGTATTATTTTATATAAAGTGGTTAAGACAAGCATGTCCTATGAAGGAATACTTGAAAAGACTTCAGACTTTTTAAGGAAGAACCTTTAAGGGAGAGGGAAGAACAAAAGGAAGGCCCTGCGATAGAAGCAGACTCAGAGTGTGCAAGGAATTCAGTGGCTCAAGTGAGGGCAGTTGGAGATGAGTTTGGAGAAATTTCGGAGCACCAAAGCTTGAGAGAAAGGCCATTAAATAATTTGACCTCAGAAGGAGCATAATCTGGCTTGTTTTATGCAAGTCTCATTCTGGATTTTGGGTACATGATGTACTGCGGGAGCAAGGAGAAAGGAAGACGAGGGATCAATTAGGAAGTTTTACAATGCAGGCTATAGATGATGGTGGTTTCGGTCAGGAGGTTTGTGGTGGTGGTGGGAGAAAATACTCATATGTTAGATATAATGCAAAGCAGGCTTTTTAAAAAGCTCCTAATGGATTGGATATAGCATGTCATAGGAAAGAGGATTCAAGGATAGCCCAACGATCTTTGGCACAAAGCTGGAACAATGAAGATGTCTTTTGTGGAGATGAGATATAAACTGGGTGGGCAGGCTTTTCGGTGTGTGGGGAAGGGAGGCACAGAGGAAGAGAATGAAGATTTGGTTTTGAGCATTTTGAAACTGAGATGTCTTTCAGATATTTAAGTACACATGTTGAGTATACTATTGGATGTTTCAAACTGGAATTTAAGATAGAATTTCCAAAAAATTGAGCACTATCAAATTATTGATGCTGTTGAAATGCACTCAATCCGTGAATCGAATATAGACAGAAACATGTATTAGAAGAGAACCCTGGGGCTTTTCCACCTGTAGAGGCTAAGTTGATGAGAATGAATACACAAAAGATACTGATAAGTAATGAACTGTAAACTGGAAGTGACTAAGAGTATCCTGAAGGCCAAGTGAGAAAAAGTTTTCAAGAAGGGAAATGGTTCAGTGTGTTAGGCTGACACTGGTGAGTTCCATGAGGGCAAGGAAGGGGTGGAGGATGGATGCAGGAGATAAAACTTATGAAGAACCAGGGGACTTCCATAAGAGACACATCTGGGGCATTCTGAGATACCACTTTCAATATAAAGAACAAAGGGTGGCATCTTGCAGTTTCCATCAGAAGGAGGAAGCACAATGCCCAGTGGCTCTCTTTGAATTTGGTGGTGGCATTGTCTTCATTGCCTTATTACCAAGAGACATGAAAGGCCATCCTCTATGAGTGAGTCCCAGACCAGGAAAACTGCCTATAGTAGAACCAGGCAAGAGCATGAGCAGATGTGGTATTTGAGCCACATGATATAGCAGAATCTATCTTTTCAGAGACATCTGTGGAGGGGAAAGCTGCCATGTGGAGGTTACATAAAGTACCAGCAAAATAATTTCAATGTAAATACCTGTAGTTCTGAACCAAAGCCATGTCATTGACAGAAAAGAATTATATAGCATCCAAAAAGAAGCCCTGGCTTGCTATTGGGCCCTAAAATGAGTACCTGATCATGGATGTCAAGTGACTATGCTGCAAGAGCTGCCCATCTGGAGCTGAATAGGGTCAGATGCATCAAGACATAAGTTGGGTCAGGCCAGCAGCAATCCTCTGTAAAATGGAAAAGATAACATCTTGAATCAAGCACAGCAGGGCCCAAAGACTAACCAAGTTGCACAAATTGATAGCCCGATCTCTCTCCCTAGACTAATATCTATAACCACGTTGGGCAGGGAGGAGGGGATCTCATAAGATCAAATGATAGGAGGAAAATGACTGAACTGTTTTAATGATAGTTGGTTTGCTCTGTGGCTACACACTGGAAATGAACAGTAGCTGCAATCCCACTCTGCTCAGCGGAGAGCCGTAAAGACAGCAATGAAGTAAAATCTTCACAATGGGCAGGCCACTGAATGGTGTGCTCAGTCATCCCCTTTGCAAAAAATAAAGGGAGGTGATCTGAGATTAGAATACATGAAACAATGGCCATGTGACGTTAGCTTGTCAGGAAAGAGGGGAAAAAATGGAGACTAGAAACAGGGAGGCCTGGGGAAAGGGCTTGTGGATGAGTTTATGGGAGTGGACCTGAAGCATTTGTATCACATAATCAAGCACTCCAGAGAGTAGTACCCACACTAGAAAAGATGTTAAATAACCAATGTGACAAAATTAATTCAGCTAGTTGATATCATTGGCCACACCTGTGCTGGCTCAATGGGCACAGGAAAGGTATAGCTGTGGTGGGAAGAAGGGAGATCTGAATGAACCTTACATCACTGGCACCCTCTTGCAGAAGATGATCTAGCTGTAGCTGCCAAATGTCCAATTTGCCAGCAATAGAAATTAACGCCAAACCCCAAGTATGACACTGTTCTTTCAACGGACCTACCACTAGACACTGGGGTTGATTATTCAGAACCCTTTTCTGTTGGGAGGGCTTCAGCCAGCACCACTATTTCAAACTTAGAGAGTAGCTGATTCCCTTAAATAAAATTATATATACAATTGCCTCAACTAAAGAGAGCACACAGTGTAAATTAGGTGAGGCATGGACATGGGACTAAGATCCATTGGTTCGTACATACTGCACTTCCCAGAAGCTGCCAGCCTGGCAGAGTGATGGAAAAGTCTCTGAAGGCCCAGCTGAGGCAACAGCCAGGACAGTATATCCTGCAAGCACTGGGCCTCATTTTCTAAGATGTAGTATACATATACACTAAGTCAACAACCCTCTATGATTCTGTGTCCCCAGGAGATAGAATATTGATGTCTGGATCTGGGAGCCAAGGGGAGAAAGTAAGAGTAGCCCTTCCTATTGTCACTCAGTGATTCACTTAGTGAATGAATGCTTCTGTCACCTGCAAGTCTAGGCTTTGCAGGTCTAGATATTCTGGTTCCACCAGGGAATTTAGCAAATTTCCATGAATCACTTAGCTATGGCTGCAGCTTAGTCACCTCAGGGGTTTTATGCAGGGCCTAACAAGGAGGAAGGGACTGACTCACCATGCTCATAGGTGAAATCAACCTCATTCCTGAGGAGGAAGTGGGATTCCTATTATGTAAACAAGAGTGGGAAGAAAATGTTTAGCCTTTAAGTGATCCAGTGGCATATTCTTAGAATTTCTCTGTCCAAAAGTAAGAGAAAAAGATATGAGGTCAAGGCAGCAGCCATGACCTCATAAAAGATATGGTGACCAGGAGAAACAATATTTCAAGATCAGCTTTAACTCACCAGATACACCATTAGACCAAAGGAGGTTTAGACAGAGAAAATTTGAATGTCAGGATGCAGTGGCAGCTAACATGGAGACAGCACATACCTTTGGACTTTAATTGTACCTGGACCTTAGTTAAAACTTTAACAGTCAATGTTTACATACCTAACCTGGCAGGAATGTGATCATAGAACCATCCAGAAAACTCTTAGGAATGAATTAATGAAGTTAGTTTGCCCCTGGATCCTTGGGGAGATGGTAATAAAGCAAATGGCCCATCAGATAGACCCACTTAGCTCTTCCTTGCTAAATGGATTTTGGTTAATGAACTAATTTTCCTTTGAAGGAGGTATCTGTGAAACTGCACATAGCAACTAAGATAAAAACCCAACCCGGTGATGTTCAGGTTGAAGATGACTTCTCTACAGTCTCTTCCCTTGCCGCTCCCCATCTTTCCCTGTCCCCTGTTTTTCTTCCCCCAGTAAACTCATGGCTTGATTCCACAATGGCCTCTGGGTGTGATTTCCCTGAGCAAGGCTGCTCTGACAAGGAGAGAAAAGATGAGTATCATTTGTAACCTCAAAACAGCCACAGCAATGTGGACTATAGTATATTCTACTAATGTTCTTGTAAATCTTGCCGGGGAAAGAAACCAATCAGAAACCCCAAGGAACTGTTTCTAGATGGTACAAATTTATACAAAGCTATCAGACCTGTGCAGCTCATGGTTGATGCAGTATGCCTATCAGTTGTCCCCTGAGTACCAAGACCACCACCTCAGCTGCCTGGATCGTTACCTATTGATAGCTCAAAGATGAGTTCTTTTCCCCAAATTGTCCTTGGATGAAAAGTATTATCTAGCCCAAGGCTATGCACCCCTTTATCAACTAGCTCTCATCTAAGGATTGGGCCATGTTGGGGACACAAAGACCAGGCTTCTGAGACCATTTGACACAGCCTGAAGGTGTAAAACCCCTGCAAGATAAGAGCTGCCCAGCGGCCCCAGCCTCTCCCTCCCCTCTTTGGAATTCTAGCAAAAGCCTAATGTGTATTATTAGCATTATTGAAACTAGGAAAGGAGGAAGCTTATTTACAGACCTAGTTAAAGAGAAGCGCAGTCGCTCTGAGGGGACCTCTGCAGGGACGAAGGGATTCCGGGACCC